>JAQQSU010003185.1:0-14440 GCA_028627135.1 Pseudochirops cupreus | reverse complement strand
CTGCCTTGGTAGAGTTGTTGTAAGGACAAAATAAGATAATATTCACAAAGCACTTAGTACAGTGCCTGGTGATGAGGCGCAGGCTCTGAGAACCCCTTGAATTGTCATGAATCTTCCCACATAAGGCATTTGCCTGAGGCCATGGGCCTTAAGTTGTGGCTCTGCTCAAGTCTTTGGCCCTCCTTTGTCTGGCAGTTTCCCAACCTTGATCCTCCTTGGCTCAGATCTGTTACACCCTTGAACTGGTCTAGCCCACCATTGTCTGTCCTCTCCAGGTAGCATCCAGCAACTTCACACCCTTAATCACGCATTAATGGACTCCTCCTGAAGACCCTCCCCAAACTCATTACTGGAGTCTGACCTCATTGACTCCTCCTGAGGACCCTCCCCAAACTCCTCCTCCAGATCACCCCTAGATTCCTCCCACAACCTTTCTGTATATAAGACCCCATCTTGCCTCCATATGGGTGACAGCACCATAGAATGACTTAGCACAGACTTGCGCTGTGTCAGATGATTCTGGCCTGCTTGCCCAATGCAAGCATCACAGATACCGAGGCTCCTTAAGAGTCTACCCAATATGGCAAATTTTTAATAAACTTTACTTTTCTTTGGCTGAGAGAAGACTTGAGTCAAATTCTTTTGGCAGGACCCAATGCGTTGGTATTTTGAGGTCTCGAGCACCCCTAAGCCTGACCCTTTTTTTTTTGGAGGGGGGAAGGCAGGGCAATTGGGGTGTAGTGACTTGCCTAAGGTCACATGGCTAGTTTTGTGTTAAGTGTGTGAGGCCAAATTTGAATTCAGGTTCTCCTGATTCCAGGGCCAGGCATCTATTCACGGAGCCACCTAGGCACCCCTAATCCTGACCCTTTACATTTTATGGTTAACCTCTTCACCTGGCACATAGTAGGTACTATATAAATGCTTATTTCCTTGCCTTCCCCTTCTTCTTTAGCAATACTGGCTATATTCACTTAATAAATGAATGAGTGAAAAGAAATATCCCTTTGAAGATTGCTATAACTTCCCAACCAGAAGAATGGCCAATGGCTATTTCCTAGACTTTTGAACTCAGTGTCCTAAATTGGCTCCATCTTTCTCTCTCTCTCTCTTTCTCTCTCTCTCTCCCTCTCTCTCACTCTCTCTCTCACAACATATACAGACACACACACACACACACACACAGTGCCTCACTGCTTCAGCTAGGCTAGCATGCCTGACTCATTGTTGCCTGTTGGTTAGAAATCAGTATTGAGGGTGATGGAGAGGACAGACCTCATCTTGACAAGAGATATTCTCCAGGACAAAGGCTGATGAAGATCAGGGCTTGTCATCTGAGTCAGGGTGGGATGTGTTAGTTGGGCCTCTTGACCTTCCTGTCTAAGGGTGTGTATGGAGGGGGAGGAGTTGGTCAGCAGGTGGCAATAAGGAGTGCAATCTTCTTTTAAAATCCTTTGGTGATTTTTATCAACAACCAAGGATTTAATTACCATTTCTATGCTGATGATTCTCAAATCTTCCTATCCTGCCCTAACCCCTCCACTCACCTCTTATCTCACATCTCCAGTTGCCTTTCAGACAACTCAAACTGGACATCTTAAACTCACCATATCCAAAGATAAACTCATTATCTTTTTCCCTGATCTTCCTTGCCCACAATTTCTCTATTACCATCCAGGGAAACACCATCATCTCACTTACCCAGACTGGCTGTCTAGGTACCAGCATAATACCTCACTGTCTCTCACACCCTTGACCAAGATATTGCCAAGGCCCTTCAATTTCAATTTCATAATTACTCTTGTATAGGTCCCATTCTCTCCTCTGACACTTCTATCACCCTTGGGCAGGTTCTACTCACTTTATGCTTCGACTATCACAATAGCTTGCCTACCTCAACTCTCTTCCCCACTCAAATCCATCCTACATTCAGGTACCAAAGTGCTTTTCCTCAAGTGCAGATCTAACTATGTCACCCCCTATCAAAATCTCCTGTGATTCCTTATCACCCCCAATATAAAATACAAAATCTTCTTGGCCTTCAAAGCACTTCATAACCTAGACCTCTCCTACCTTTCCAGCCTGCTTAAACCTTATTCCCCACCACTTAAATCTCTGATCCAGGGGCACTGTTCTCTTTGCTGTTCCACAAACAAGACACTCCATCTTGCGGCTCAAGGCCTTTTCTCTGGATGTCTGTCATGCTTAGAATATTCTCCTTCCTCTTCTCTGCATATTCACTTCCCTCCTTTCAGGAACAATAAAATCCTATCTTCTATAGGAACCTTTTCCCAACTCCTTAATTCTGGTAGCTTTTCTCTTTGAATTACTTCTCATTTTTCTTGTACATATATTGTTTGCACATTCCTTTTTGCTTTTTATATCTCCTAGTAGATTGTGAGTTTCTGGAGAACAATTCTTTTATTTTACTTCTGTATATCTCTAGTGATTTGTACAGTGCATGACACAAAATGCATACCTAATAAATGTTTAAGTGACTGACTTCTCTAAAAAGCTTGATTGTGTAGATAATGGATCCAAAATTTGAAACATATGCAGAAATAGTCCTTCACACAAATCTTCAACATAATCAGGGCAAAACAATTTCTACTTTTACACTGGAAGAGGGAGTCCCTGAACTAATAAAATCACTAGTGAATTTAGAAATGGATCATCTCTCCTCTTTCTTCTTATGAGAACAACAACAAAAAAAGAATGGCTCATTTCCCAATTCCACAGCAAATAGAAAGACAGATGAACAGATAGATAGATGAGAGAGAGAGAAAGAGAGAGAGAGAGAAAGAGAGGGAGAGAGAGAGAGAGAGAGAAAGAGAGAGAGAGATGAGAGAGAGAAAGAGAGAGAAAGAGAGAGAGAGACAGAGAGAGACAGAGAGAGACAGAGACAGAGACAGAGACAGAGAGAGACAGAGAGAGACAGAGACAGAGAGAGAGACCGAGACAGAGACAGAGACAGAGACAGAGAGACAGAGAGAGACAGAGACAGAGACAGAGACAGAGACAGAGACAGAGAAAGAGAAAGAGAACAGGAGAAAGATTAAATTATATTTCGAGAGTAATCATCATTTTTTGCCCAAGAGATTTGCTTCAAAAAAATTTCCTGCATCATTTTTTTTTTTTGCTAGCCAGGATTTTTCAATTTCTGATATTGAGTGGATTTTGATGTTAAAGTGAGTTCCAAGTACATCGGAAAGTTTTGAGCTTTTTATTAGTAGTGTTTGAGTTCACCAATTTTTTCTAAGAGACCCACAAGGATTTAGAGTGTAAAGAAAAATTGTAGTCTGATGAAAGAAAAGCATACATTTAAAGTTTTTTAGAAACTTCTCAGATTGGGCAAGATTTAGCATATAACAAAAGACCTAGGGACTAGAAATAAGTCAGTTTATTACATTTGAATGCTCTTGGGTCAAAAGGCAATTCTGCCTTGAAAAAGTAAAAACTATTACTCAGAGGTAAAGAATAAATATGTGATTATGAAAAGCAGAGCAAATTGGTTACTATTCCTGCAGAAAATGATCCTGGCTTCAAGCTTCAATTTCCCTAAGTTAAGCATTTCTTTCTTTCCTAATTCATTTACGTTCCCATATCTTATTTGAAATGAAAGCATGGGAATCAAAACATGAAGATGAACAGTTTCTTTCTAATTTGTCATTTTTGTAATTTACAAAATAAAATACTCTTTTGTTGAGATAATGGGCATCACATTTATTTTATAGAATTATCTTATGATAGAGCCAAAATATAGCTTCTATATTCACTAGGTTGGGATGACTGCTAAAATTTATTTACAAATTTATAATACTTATTAATGGAAAGATGTATAATGAACTGCTGTTTTATGAATTGGAAGCATACATAAACTGTGGAAAAATCATGACCAGGCTGTTATATATTTTATAGTCACACTGGCAAACACCATCTGACTTTATGCCCCATCAAACATACAACCATGTTCTAAAACAACAGCAGTCTAGTGTTCAATTATTTCAATACAAAGTCCATGAAAAAATATGATTGTAAAATAAAAATGTATGAATACAGGTGATTATTTAACATAAAATCACACACACACACACACTCACACACACACGCACACACACAGTACCAAAATGTCCCATTCTGTGATCTCATTCATCTGGTTGGCCTGTCTAGCAATACAGATCCAAAGCCATCCCTGATTTTGAACACTACATAATTCTTTTCCTCCTACAAAGTCAGCCCAGGGTATCCATTCACTACGTTGAAGACCTTCCTCTCTTTCTCCTGACATCAAGAGGAGGAATACTTGGGTTTTCTGCATAGCACAGGGCTGCCACATCTCCTTTTTTCTTTCACTTTCAGCTGCTGTAGTCTGCTTCCACCCAAGGCACCTCTTCATTGGCCTCTGTGATAATTATTTCCAATTCTTCAGGCACCATTGTGTTCTTTGTGTCATAGTCATGGTAGGAAATGTGATTTTAGATACGATCTGTTCTAAATCCTTCACTATAATATTAGTTCGTATTTAATATAGCAATTTGCTTATGAATCCCAATTATTTTTATTTAAAAAGACACTGTCAGGCAGATATGATTGCTATCTTTTATTTTTCACATGGTGGTGGTTGGTGGCTGTTTTTCATTGTTCTCAAAGAGGCCTGAGATGACATCATTATGTTGGATCAAGATATGGGGCTGATCAGACCAATATAAGCTTGGAAGGTTCTACCTCAAGTCAGGCACAAATTGTCCACAGGCTGTTTGACATGACAGGCATGTTGTTTGACCAACATAACAATGCTAAGAAGTGAAAGAACAAAGACTGTAGTAGTAAAAACAACAATAGATATTTAAAAATATTTTAAGTTTTCCAAAGGACTTTACTTATCTCTTTTGATATACCTAACAGGTCTGTGCTGAATTGATAATAATATCGCCATTTTAAAACTGATGAACTGAAGTTGAGAGTGGTGGAATGATTTGCCCTGGTCCTTATAACCAGTAAGTGACCTAGATATAATTGGAACTCTCATCATCCTGATAAGAGAGCTCCAGAGCTCTCTTTGTGATTGATAGTGACAGGAATTACTGACTCCCACAGAATTTGAGATGCTGGACACATTAGCAACCTATAGCACCCAGGAAAAGCATCTCCGCTGAAGAACAAATAACACGTTGGCATCTATTGTTTTTTGGCTGAGTTCCTGTGAGCACAGTCTCCCAC
The DNA here is from genome assembly GCA_028627135.1 of Pseudochirops cupreus. NCBI lineage: Eukaryota > Metazoa > Chordata > Mammalia > Diprotodontia > Pseudocheiridae > Pseudochirops > Pseudochirops cupreus. Next base: position 9,220 of record JAQQSU010003185.1, on the reverse strand, counting down.
CTCCTGAGCCAGGAATTGCACTTTTGGACAGCTCAAAATTTTACAAATGCCCTCCTTACAGCAAGCCTGAATTTCCCGCTTTGTAGCTTCAGCCTTTGGACTCTATCCTTTGCCTTTTGGCTGGGAATTGAACAAGTTTAATGTGAATAACATATAATAACATTCCCAATCCCGATAGGCAACTGTTACCACCATACCCCGCCCCCTCATTCCTAAACCCCATCCCTAAGCATGCATTGATTTATTTTTAATCTGGAGAGTAAACATCCCCAGGTTCTTTAATCAACAAATAAAATGATTCAACACTTTTCTCCACTGTGGTTCTGTGGCTGGCTGATCTTTCTCTCTTTCTCTCTCTTTTTCCTTCTTTATATTTTTTCTTTATTTCCTCCTTCATTTCTTCCTTCCTTCCTTCCTTCCTTCCTTTCTTCCTTCCTTCCCTTCCTTTCCTTCCTTCCTTCCTTCCTTCCTTCCTTCCTTCCTTCCTTCCTTTCCTTCCTTCCTTCCTTCCCTTCCTTCCTTTCCTTCTTTCCTTCCTTCCTTCCCTTCCTTCCTTTCCTTCCTTCCTTCCCTTCCTTCCTTCCTTCCCTTCCTTCCTTTCCTTCCTTCGTTCCTTCCTTCCCTTCCTTCCTTCCCTTCCTTCATTCCTTCCTTCCTTTCTTCCTTCCTTCCCTTCCTTCCTTCCTTTCTTCCTTCCCTTCCTTTCTTCCTTCCTTCCTTCCTTCCTTTCTTTCTTTCTTTCTTTCTTTCTTGTACGGCTATATGTTTATATATAGATATAAATATACCTGTTAATTAAATACCAATATTGTCCTATCAATGCTACGTAGCTGCAAATCCCAGAAAATCCAGTTTCCAGAAAAATTAAAATTATCAATTCTCCCATGGGCTGTCAAAGATATATGCTGAGTGTAAGTGGGCTAGAGTAGATTACTGCTGATTACCTGTGGATGAGAATGAAATGAGAAAAGTCACCAAGACCATGTATGACTAGAAAAAAGAGTGGCGAGCTGGTCAGACAGAGAGAAGATAAGTTTGCTTTGGAAATGAGAGTTGCTTTTAGGCCTTAGAAGGGTTGTCGTGTGCAGGGGGATCTGATATCTTCTAGTTCATTGTTCATCCTTGGTTCTTGAGGAGGACTATGACGTTGGAAAGGTGATATCATGACTTGTAAGTGAACCTTGCCCCATAGGGCAGAAGTAGGAGCAATGAGTGGAAGGTGCAAAATGACGATGTTAGGCATTGATAATATGTATGTATTGCATGCATGTATCCATGTATTGCATATCTTTGCACATGCATGTTTATATTTGTATATGTACAGATGTATACATGCAGACACACAGATAATCTGAACATTTACAGGTGCGTATGCACACAACTGACTATATCGGTGTTTATATACATGCATTTATACATATTAGTTATGAACAAGCATAGTTATCCACTAACAATATGCATATACACATTACACATGCCCAAATATATTTATGTACACACTGCATATGTGCATCTATAAGCATGTGTAACTGGATGTGTACATATATGGAGACACACATATCTGCCTATATGTAAAATGTCGACGTACAGCTATAATCGGAGTCATCCCAAAGCCTAAGGGACTGGCTGCATTGTGAGCTCCTTGACTGGGGTCTGCCTTTTGCCTCCATTTGTATCCCCAGTGCATGGCACTGTGCCTAAGTGCTTAATACAATATTTTAGACTGATTGACTAGAGAGACACTGGATTTTCCTTCAAGAGCTACAGACTTCATTGGAGGTATGATATAGGGGGGTTCTGGTTTCATTGTCCCTGAAATCTTCCCAATCAGCAGTTATGGAATTCCGTGGGATCCTTATATAGTGTCTATTTCAGCAGTTCTCTTTGATGTCAGCACTCCCTACAAGGAGGCATATTGGAGCTCAACTACATGAAAAAAAATCTTACACAGTTTTTATTTTCTTGTGGTTCTGTGAATTAGATGACACGTTTTTTGCTTCTTTGTTTTTTGAGTCATTCTGAGTTAAGTGACTTACATAGTGTCACACAGCTAGTAAGTATCTGAGACTAGATTTGAACTCAGGTCCTCCTGACTCTGGGACTAGTCCAGTATCCACTGTGCCACCTAGCTGCCCTTAGATGCATATATTTGGAACAAGTTTAGTAGCATGGAGGTTACTTCTCTCTCTATCAATGAATGGACAGACAGATAATCTTCATGGTATCAACTACTTTAGAAAGTACACTTCCTGAGGGCAGGGATTGTTTTTGACTTTGTTACTATTCCCTGTACTCAGCACAGCCCCTGACATGTATTAGGTACTTAATAAATGCTTCTTGGCTGCCTGGACTGACAGATGGACTGACAGAATGATACACGGAGCATTTTTTTTAGTGACAAATGTTTAATTATAAATGGACAAGCTTTTGCATTACAGATTTTTCCTGTGCCCAGGAACCCCATGCCTTGAAAAATTGAGTTTAAGTGTGTCCATTTACTAACATACAATCTACTTTTGAAGTGGGGACTTTTCAAATGGAGGAATTCCTGCATTTGAGGGCCCTTGCTTGCCAGGGAAAGATGATTTCAGAGGCATCAGTGTCTCAAGAGGCAGCCAGAGCACGAAGTCGATCCACATCACTAGCTGTGATGTTGTAGGCAGGATAGTCTTCAAGGAACTCTTTGTTCAGCTGGGGAGCTTAAATCACATGTACTGTGTGGTTGCCAGGGAGAGCCCAGGTTCCTAAGTCATTAAATAATGGCACCACGAATACCTCATGAAATGGATGTCACGAGTTCCTCAGAGAGCGATGGATTCTGTCTGGAGTGGGTAGGGTGCAGGGAGGGAAGGTAGTCATGGAAATCTGCCAAAAGTTGATGCTACCTGAGCTGGTCCTTAATGTATGAGCAAAGGAGAAGAATGATTATGGAAGGGAGGAAAAACATCATATAATTCAACCAACAATTTAAAAAACACTTATTAGGTACAAAATGAGAGTCAGTATGACATGGTGGGGTGGGAGGCGGTCTCAGACTTAAGAAGAACTGGTTCACATTTCACTTCTGATATAAATATGGATCCATTGAATAACAGCTACTGACCTGAATAATTTTGTAGATGGGGAAACTAAGAACCAGACAGAAAAGGTGATTTGTCCAAGGTCACACAATTAGCGAGGTTCAGAGTTTGCCTTTGAATGTCCATGGTTTGTGTCTAAAACCAGGGTTTTTCCCCTCCCTCATTCTGCATCTGTCTGTATATACAAGTTTTTAAAAATCAAAAGGAAAATGGCAGGACTGAACCTCTAATTTCTGTGGAAAAAATAAATTCCCTGGTGAGAAAATTCCAACTACCGATGAAAGTTGGCACCTCTTCTGAAACTTATTGTCTTACAGTTGCTTTGATTACTCTCAGACTAGGCATTTGTTCAGGTTCACACAGCCTGCATTCATCAAAGTTAAGACTTAAACCCAAATCCTCCTGGTTTTGAGACCAACTAATTTCCACTGCTCTATCCTTGTCTATAACTAAATAGAATTTAATACAAATTTGTCCCCAAATGAGCAAGAGATGAATAAAACTTGTCTATGTGAGCATGAATTTAGAAGAGGTTCATCAAAGAAGAGTAGATCAATATAGGGAAACCCCCTCAGCAAATAAGCTGATTTAGTTGGTACATCTGCAGTAATGTTAAATGTGTTTCCATTTTAGTCATGTTGTGAAAGAAGGATCAGAACAAAAGGGGAAAACATGAGGAAGAAAATAAAGTGAAAATAGCATGCTTCAATCTGTATTCAGACTCCATAGTTCTTTCTCCAGATGTGGATAGCATTTTCCATCATGAGTCCTTTGGAATTGTTTTAGATCATTGTATTACTGAGAAAAGCTAAGTCTGTTATAGTTGATTATCTCACAGTGTTGCTGTTACTATGTACAGTGTTCTCCTGGTTCTGCTCACTTCACTCAGTATCAGTTCATGTAAGTCTTTCCAGATTTTTATGAAACCCACCTGCTCAACATTTCTTGTAGCACAGTAGCATTCCTTTACATCCATAAACCAAGCTAGGATTTCTGAGAGGCATGCTAAGAGGGTGGGAAGGGAAAGGATCTCTGTCAGATATGGGGATGTGGTGAACAAAAAACCATAGGTAGAACAGCATGCTATGAGAAAAATGAGGTCAGGTGCACATATGTGGGAAAAACGGGAAAGAGTTTTGTGTTGGTTTGGGAGAGGGGAGGGAAAAGTGTGGAGAACATTTGTCTGGATCTTAGGGTCTGTATAGGAGAATGCTACTAGCAATTTGGAGTTTGAAGAAATCTGGAATGGAAGGCAGGGCTCTTTTTGATCCAAGTTTCCAGGTTTACCTGTGTTTTCAGAAACTGCCATTGATATGACCTGGATTTTCAAATATCCAAGTCAGCAGCCAGTCCTCCCTGTTCATTTATTCCTAGTTCTGGAAATGCTCTGGGTCATGCAGTCATCTTTTTTCATCTTTATCCTCATGCGCTGTTCCTGTCTGTCATGGCTTTTGTGATGACAAAGGACAGTAATACACATCATATACATAGGGCTCTACAAAACAGAAATCCAGTGCAGACAAATCACATTACACTTTCAGAAGTAATCAATCACCCAGCAAAGAGAGGAGAATCCCCAATTTTGAAGAAATAGAATCTGTAGCGTGTTATTTACTTATCACTTTCATTGTTTCTTTATTCCTCCAGGAAACAGATGCCCTTCTGTAACTTAGAGTCTGAAGCAATCAAAGTCAATTTCCTTCTTTTGTTTCTAACTACTGGAAACAGTACTTCTGAGTAAGAACCTAACATATTATCTAATTTCATTTTATTTTAATATCAGAAGAAGATCCTAACCAGATTATTGGGAATTACTTATGAAATGGATTATTTAGCCCAATAGAGAGCTAATGTCCTTCCCTGGCATCACTTGTGCAACTATCTTGGGTTTAACAAGTAAATGTAACTGTGACAAATGATAAATTTTAAGATTATTATTATTATTACTATTATGAATGAACACAAAATTTAAAAGTTAAACTAGACATCAAATTTTCAACTCTTCATCCATTCTTGGGACCTTTCCCATGAATCCCATCTAGGGTCCACATTTCCACAGTTGGAATAGAACCCTTTAGCACAGACTTCCAGTAACTATGCTCCCAGTCCTCCAGGGGAAGTAATCTACTTGATTTTTAGAATTTAAATCCTATGGCTGACCTGTCCAAATAAAGAGTGAGTACAAACCCATTATGTCTAGTGTGTTACAACTGAAAATAATTATTCTCTCATCTAACATTATGCAATGACCTTCTGCATGTAACTTCCAGTAATTAAAAAACAGCACCAAAGCTATCAGAAAAGGATGTGTCTATTGACTGTCATTTATATTTCATATATCTTGTGCATACGTAGTTGTATACATATTGTCTCTCACATTAGAAAGAGAAAGCCCTTAAGGTAAAGTGCTCTTTTTACCTTTATTTCTATCCTCAGCATCTACTGCAGTGCCCAGAATATAGTAGAACCTCAATAAAAGGTTGTCAGCTTCCTGTTTTCCCTGTTGATCAACTCACCAATTGTGAGACTCTCTAGGACCAAATTCCCTTTCCCTACTCATCATTCTCTTCTGTTTTCCAGGGAGATAATTTAAGCTCTTAGAATCTTGGCAAAGTTAATTTTGTATCTATGTATCTTACACTCAAAATCATTCTTCTAGAATAGAAAATGCTTAATATTTTTGTCCAATCATTGACTTACTCATAACAATAGCAAATAAAGAGGATATTAATGGAATATCCAAGAGAAAAACCTAAGTAGGGAATGAATGTCTATTCATGCAGTTGGATGGACAATGTATAGAATCTGATTATCAGCATTTATATTTTTTGGGGGAAGACATAAAAGAACAACAAGGTAGGGTGGCAATTAGCAGGAGGACAGTGGACTATATTTCTTTTGATAACTCAAGGAAAATAGATGTATGGCTTCTGTTCAGACTCATACAAAGGGTGGGTTTAATGGATAGGGTACTTGACTTGGAGTCAGGGAAAACTGAGAGTGAAATCTGACCTCAAATTTTTTGTCACCAAGGGAATATTACTTAATGTCTCTGAACTTGACACAACTTTCCAAGATTGATTTATAGATGGCTTATTCTTGTTTCAGGGACACACATTTAGGGAAGGAGAAGTAAAGGGAATAAGCATTTATGTAATTCCTTATATGTGTTAGGTCATTTAAAAAAAAACATGTATCTCATGTGACCCTCATAAAAACCCTTCTGGCTAGGTGTTGTTATTATCCATGAGGGAAATGGAGGCAAACAAAGTTCAAGTTATTTGTCCCTGGGATCATAATGTTAGGAATTTTCTGATGCTGGATTTGAACTCAGATCTTTGTAACTTCAGGCCTGGCTCTCTACCCATTTAGCCACCTAGCTGCCTCTAAGCATTTCAGTAGTCTTACTTCACTCTTAATAATATAGTAAATAAGACACTGAATTTGGAGTGAGGATGTGATTTTGACTCCTATTTTTGCTACAAGTGCAGCTTTGGGAAATTCACTTTGCCTCATTGAAACAGGATATAGAAAGATTAGACTAGATCAGAACTATGGCCTCTCCTAGTATTAAATCTTGAGATTCTTCCATGATTCTAAGCTAGTTTCTATTTTAACCATCTTACTGGTCCATCAGAATTCAGGTTCCCATTCTCCTCAAGTCCAACCTCTACGTTAACAACAGTCAGGCTTGGCTAGGCTTATTTGTTGAAACCTTTTAAGAGCTCCCTGCTGTTCTAAGAAAATAGCAATGGCCTCCCAAATTCCCCTCATTTATTAAGACTGCTTTAGCGGAGTTGATGCTTTTGGAAAAAAAAAGAGACTGCAGGCATGCTTCTGAAGATTTCCTTCCATTTTGTAACCTTGTCCTGAAAATATGATCACTTTATTTTCCCAACTAACTCGCATTTTCCATTCTGACAGATCACTACATATCATCTCTTTTCCATTGCTTCTGGCTCTCTCTTCTTGCTGATGGACTGTGCCAGGCAGTTGAACTTCATGACTGGGGGCTCACAACCGTCATGTGCTCCCTTTGGGTTTCTCTCTCAGGATTACAGTTATACCCTTAATATAAGAATTGTCTTAGAGAAATGGCCTGAGACAACTCTCCTACCTTAAGCAGGGGGATGCTGAATGTGTCCTTCCAATTTTGAAGCCCCTCTGAGAAGGAAATAAATGCTGTCTGAGCCTCTATGGGTCCAATTTATACCTACTGTATTGCCTTGGGACCAGGGGTCCTTCCAATTCCTCTAAAACATAGAGGGAGAATGATTCTGTTTCAGCTATGTACTACTATGCAAACTTTCCCAAGTTAAATCACCTTATGGGGCTCAGTCTTCTCAAATAGAAAATGACGGACTGAGGTAAGTTAATAAAGAAGAAGTTTCATGGATTTTAGCTTCAGAAAATCCAGTTTTAAGTCCCATTTTGACATCAGGCCAGTTAATTCAGCTCTCTGGGCCTCAGTTTCCTTATCTTCTGATATGAAGAGGTTGGATTAGACTTCTAAGGTTCCTTGGAGCTCTAATTCCTATAATCCAGTAAAAAGATCCCCAAGGTCTTATCCAGCTCTATGATTCCAAAGAGGGGACTTTGGGTTTTGATACATAAACCTGAGGGTAGAGGGATGGGGTAGAGGGGAAAATAAATCTCACAATAAACCAGGATATAAAATTTGAAAACAAAAATAAAATAAATCCCTGGGAAGGATAGGAAGTTCTTGAACCTGTTTTCTCTTCCTACAATAATAATTGCATATATAACTTAAATTTACTTTTGAGAATTTCATAAACTAATAAATTTCCCTTTTGTTTTATTATTTTATCCTTTGGTGTTTTCCCTCTAATTCTTGCTCATAAATTTCATTAAACACACACACACACACACACACACACACACAAATATATACACAGACAGTTCACTTGCTGATTTCAGGAGGTAGAATTAATGAGAGGATAAAGACCTTTATAGCAAGGAACTTACATCAATAAGAGAAGTAGTGGCACCAAAACAGCAGGAGCAGCCATTGAACCAAGCCCCTCTACTTGACAATGGTAGAAAACACGGGGGATTAGAGTGAAGTACAGATATACACAGTCTAAAAGAAAATTCCATCCTTAGAAATGGTTCATAAAGTCTACACCTGGAAGTTATCTTAGAGGTCATCTCATTCAATTTGCTTATGCACAGATCAGGATTCTGAGCACTAGTAAGGGGCAAGGACTTACCCAGGGTCACACAAGGAGTAAGGGACAGATGTAATATTAGAACCCATCTAATGCTTTCATGAATGGGCATTTTCCCTGTCTTTCACAGTTGTTTCTTAAATTAGATGAAAATGATATCACCTTCGAGCACTAGGCTGTCACTGAATATCAGAGATACATTTAAAAAAGAGGTTTATACAGTTCTGGACATTATATATTGTCCTCATTATGTTGGACTTGTGTAATGCCAAGCAAAGGCAACTTCCAAGGTTCAGATTACCAGCATAGCAAACCCCATTTATTCAGCAAACATTCACAGAACAGAGAAAGTCAAAATATAGTGTAACTCATTCATTTAGCAAGTAAGTTCTCAATTCAATTGCAAAGTACCAAGGTCCAAGTATCCCACCCCTGGCCAGTACATTAGTCAAAGTAGCCCACTCCTGGGCAATACATTCATTTAGTCTCTTCTCAAATGGAGAATAGTTTCCAATCATAAACAAAGTAAGTTCATTTAGTCAGTCACAGAGCACCAAAAAGGCCAAAGGTTTCCCACCCCTGGGAACTACTGAATTACAATACCATCCATTAACACCAAGCACTTTCTCAAAAGGGGCAGGGGAGCACAAAAGGCCATCCATCCTTAGGCTATAACAGGGTTAAGATATCAACTCAGCATTGAATACCCAAGGAAAGGCCCTTCTTTCATTTTGACTCTAGGCAAGCCCTGAGCAATCTCAGTTCCTGGGGAGACAAGGCTCAACAAAGCCATAGCCAGTGTCCTCCTCAAGTCACTCTCTGCCTGTAGAACAGTCCCAGAATCCCTGAAAACATCAGCAAGGCCCTTTTCCAGGATTTCTGTAAACATACAACAGGAAAATCCTCCTTCAGGGCTTCTGAACCAAGAGCAAGATTCCAGGACCTCTACAA
>JAQQSU010003184.1:0-14441 GCA_028627135.1 Pseudochirops cupreus | reverse complement strand
GACTTTTTCCCCTGAACTAGGTAAATGGTATTTGATTGATTAAACTAAGATTGTTAACCCATTTTGAGTTGCTTTCCTTTAGAAAAGCAGATCTAAGAACCTGTGCTAGTAGCCACCCTAGGTATGCTAGGGTGCTTGCTGATACAACAGCCCATATATAGATTTCTCTTTTATTTATCAAGAAGAAATTATTTAACAAGCATGATAATACTTCTATTATGTGAACATACATAAATTTAGTATTATAGAACCCAAGTTAAAATTTAAAAATTATAAGAATAATATATCAAATTTGCCCCTGTAGTTAAACTGAATATAGAATCTGAGTTATCTTTATCCATTAACTACAATTTTGGCTTGAAGATCATTTTTGTTTGTTTTAAGATCATCATAATATATATCTTCTCATGGATACTGACACGTTTTCAGCACCTAATGTATAGCTAGCTCTCAGACCTACCATTATAATTACATTCCGACATTTCCTCTTCTCCAGGCATCTTATTCTTGAATATCATCAGTATTAATTTATATGAGTTAAAGATACAGATACTCAGCCCTGAGAGCAAGAACTAAGGATAAACTGTAGATTCTGAAGACATGTCATTTTGTTACCAGTTGAGAGAAAATTTTCTTTCACCTCCTTTCCTCTTTTCTTAGTTTTTTGAATTGTCTTTGGTGTACTGAATCCTTTATGTAATATTCAGAGACTGATTTCTCTATTGCTCAAATTTCCGAGGGAGGTAAAAGCAGTTGATCATTTGTCTTCTTAAAAATATTAGATCTACATTAAGGTCTATTTTCCATTTCTCCTGGGTCTTCATAGGTTATGTTCCTAGGTGAAAGCAATGAATTACCTGACAGGGGAAGGATTCACCTCAGCTGTCAAACTTCCTCTCTGAGATAAAAAGATCATATGCAGTCTCGGAAGGTGACTGGCAGACAACCTTGACAGGCAAGTTCCAGGTATCACCTTTATATTAAAGCACAAAAGGAGCTGGAGAACCCAGACACAGATAACTAGTAAGCGATGAGAGCACTGATTCACTCTATTTAGAGGTGATGCTGTAAAGACTTCTATTTGTCTTTCAGCTTTTGAATGAGCTTGCAAGGTTGGGGAATTTTAAAGAAATCAATCTTTTTGAAAGCAGGAAGATAGAAGCAGATTTTGGATTGAATCTTACCTCAGACATGTGTTAGCTAACTGACAACATACCAGTTGCTTAACCCTTCCAAAGCTTCACCTTCCTCCTTTTGTATTTGATTCACTTGGTTGAAGAAAAAGTGTTTTGTAAATCTTAAAGAACCATGTAAATGTGGACTATTATAAAACTGCTAAAGAAAGCAGAGCACTAATCCAAACAAAACCTATCCAATACAAGTGCCAAGATTTTAAGCTACTTAATTATTTTCAGTAAGTCTCCTTTTACTCTACTCTTTGAGAAAGAAATGGCCATTTTCATTCCCATCACTTTATCCCATTTCTTCTTATTTCCTTTGAGAGATTACTCCCTTGGCATCCTTTCTCTATTCTTTATTCTCTCCTAGTATATGGGTTCTTTCTTCGTTGTCTACACTATCTTGATCTCCCCTATCTTAAGATCATACATCTAGGATTTCAAGGACACTTAATCAAACCCCCTAATTTTATAGATGGGGAAACTGAGGTTCAAGGTGTGTGTGAATGTCTCTGACTCCAAATTCAATGCCCTTAAAAACCTTCACTTAGACAGGATATTGTAATGGTTATGTGATTTGAAGATCTTCCATGCCACTTGAGCTTGCTGATGTAGCAGGAAGAGGTGGAGCAACAGAAAGCCAGAGTCCCGCTAGAGTCCCGCTAGAGTCCCTGCGGTGGTGAATGGAAGCAGTGGCAGTGGCAGTGGCAGTGGCAGTGGCAGCAGCTGCAGCATGAACTCCTTTTTTGAACCAGCCAGAATCTCTGCTAAGGACTCCTACTGAGGACTGCCAGGGACTAGATGGGAACTGTGTCGGGGGAAAAGGGGTAGCTGCCGGGAACAAGCTGCCTGGATGCTGAGCAGTTGCCCTGAGTGAGGAGAGGAGGATCTTTGCCTGAGGTAGCCTATCCCTTTTTGAAGGCTTGAGAATGTGGGTGTTTACTACATTAACTACATGTGCCAACTTCATAACTACTATGATGGCCTTGACTTTCTGGTTTTGGGACTCAGTTTTCTGGTATTTTAATAAATATTCTAGCTATATTTCCCATGTAGAGAGCCTGTTACATTTTGTGATTAATAAACATATCAGCATATTTATAGTTACTGTAGGCATTGTGAATACTGCATTGTTGATGCAGATATCTTCTCAAGCCATGCTCTTTTATTCATCTTCTTTTCACATGAAACCTCTGAAAATGCCTTCTATCATCCCTACCTTCACTGTCTTATTCTTACCCTCTTCTCAGACTCTTAAAGGCTGACTTCTGATTGCAGCTTTGCATAGAAACTGCAATCTCCAAAATTAACTCTCAACTGAAGACCAATAAACCCAAATAGCTTCTTTTTACTCTTTATCCTTCTTTCCTGTTTACAATTTTTGATGTGGTTGACTATCCCACATCTTCCTCTGGAAAATCTCTCTTCTTTGCTTTGCACAACATTAATTTCTCCTAGTTCTTATACCTTTTGAACTAGTCTTTCATAAATTCCCTTGTTAGATCATTGTCCAGATTCTACCCTCAAGTTTCTGTATGCACCAGTGGCAAGCTGGTAAATGTTCAACAACTGGCTCTCTAAGTACATATTTTTGGATTAACAATTTCAATATTAACAATTTTTTCATGACTTTTAAAAGTCTATACATTCAACCAAGCAATAAATCAAGTCCTGATTTGCATCATTTGCTGATTTCCAAGGAATAAATGCTCATACTGAAAATTTTACAATTGATTCTCAAGAGCAGGCTTGAACTTTCTCTAGTATATCCCTGCATGTGCCTTAGCTTAGCTCCTCTCCTCCTTTTCTCTCCCGCCCCTGTCTTTTTCTCCATGATGTCTCTTAAAGACCTTGTTAATTATTTTGGGCAAAATTATCACCTTTTGTGCCACAAATACTCAAGTGTGGTGTGTGTGTGTGTGTGTATGCCTCACAATTTTTAATTGAGATATCCCCGCTGGACATCTCCACTTACTCATTCCAAAACATCTCAAACACATGTCCCAAATGGAAACTATTATCTTTTCCCCTCAGAAAACAGTTATCCTTTTAAGTTCCCCATACCTTAAAGACACAAACACCCTCAAGTTCAGAAATCCATCCTCACCTATTCAATCAATTGCTCTGTCTTGTTGAATTTAGCAACACTGTGCATCTTGCATTTGTCTCCTTCCCTCCCTCAGGTAGCAATGAACTTACTTCAGGCCTTCATCACCCCTCACCTAGATTATTGGAAGAATCTACCAATTAGGCTTCCTGTTTTCATTCTCTGCCCTCTCCAATGTATGCTGCACTCATGTCTAACAATGTCATAAGCCAAATTCTTTATTATCCTACAATCTGGTTTTGCTCTGTGTTTTCATGTTACTCTCATGCACACTTTACAAACTAGTAACCATTGTTTCTGAGGACCCCTATCAGATCTTTCTGACTGCTCCCACAGCTGTCAGACTTATGGCCTTGAGCTCCTGGATCATATGAAGAAAGTCCCCACTTCGGAGTGAATAGCAGAATCCCCCAGGGACTTCAAGGTTTGTCAAGAATGGACCCAGAAGCAGCTGAAACCCAAATGAGAGAACTTTCCCAAGATTCCAGACTGGGGCTTACTATACTCTCCTAGGTTTTTGTTTTGTTTTTGTGTGTTTTTTTTATTTCCTTCTTCTCTTTAGTGTTTGGTGCTCAACCACCAAGGCCCTGCTTCCCTTTTGGGAGTGTCTCAATGATACCTGAGACATATTTCCCCTAATAAGTCTTCTCAAGGAACTGACCATCTAGGGTAAAAAATGCCATTGCCTTCTTTGCTCAGGGAAGGGACTACAAACTGTTAGATCTTCCACCTTGCCCCCTAAGTTCATCAACATAAGACTAAAGCTATCCCTTAATGCAACATCTTGTCCTGGACCAACTAGCCTCTTGTGGTATCTTGATTTGTACTTGCCAAGACCACTCCTCTCTTTTTACTACTAGAAGACACTCCATTATCCTTAGCTAAAGCCCAGCAAGCAAGTTACGCCCTGAGCTTGGCATAAAGGACAATCTTTTGTATTCACCCTCTGGATGAATTCAGCCACAGCAAAATTCCAGAATTGTTTCACAGCAACACAGTTGGTCTCTGAGCTTGGACAAGCATCTGAAGTATCCATGTGCTGGTCATGAAGCCTTGCTATCACTCAAAATTGTCTCATAATTTCTATTTCTCCTCATTGTCAGGACCACTAGTGTATGTGTTGAGATTTGTCTACCCTAAAGTGGGCGTCCTTCATATCAGAGAAGTCCCCAGCACATTTATCTAGTTTCCTTCTTCCAACAGAATAAAGAAAGTTTTTTGCTTATGACCAGTGTTAGCTCTTTGGTTTTGTTTTTATACTATTTTAATTTTCAGAGTTAACTGTGGCTGTTATAACTTGTGTGAGATCTTTGTTATTTTCAGAGTTAACAGCAGTTGCATAACGTCTATGACTCTTTGGTCATTTGTTTCCAGAGTGGACAATTTGTGTGTGTGTGTGTGTGTGTGTGTGTGTGTGTGTGTGTGTGTGTCAGAGAGACAGAGACAGACAGACAGACAGAGAGACAGAGAGACAGAGAGAAAGAGACAGAAAGAGAGAGAGAGAGACAGAGGTAGTGACCCATGGTTGAAGAAGTGCTGAAGGGTTCACGAGTAAAAAATAGTTTTAGAAGCCCTGGGCCGCAGCCCTTATGAGGATATGTAATTTGCATGGTATATACAGTTTCTATAATGACTGTAGTTAATAATTAGTAAATGGCTCTGGGCTGCAACATGTGGAGTTTTGACAGACTGTTGATCCTGAACTGTGATGCACAAAAAAGACACTAATTGGCTAAGCAAACCTTTTTCTCTTTTCTGCTTGCCTTTGTTCTAGGGAACAGAAAAGAAAAGCAGTAAGTAAGCCCTTGATGAGATGCAGGAACTCCAGCCTTCATCTCTCTACTTGTGCCAGTGCCAATGTGGCCCATGAACGTGTGGCCTTGGTGTTGTTTCTGTCTCTGCTGTGTTTATTCTTTCTTGTGGATTAAACTCTGGGCTCACTTTCCCTGAGAAAAGGTAATCGAATCTCCCCCTCATTGCTGAAGTGGTTGGTGGTGATTCTACTCTCGTGCTATTGGCACAAACCCCTGTTAGCTGCCATTGATTAAGGTCCCAGTTCCACTCAATCAATTAACAGTAGCTGCCACAAAGGAGGTAAATTTATAGCAAGAAGAGAAGTCAGGAGCAATTCTCCCAAATACCTTAGGGGTCCACCTTTCCCTATCCTAATATCTCCGTTTCCAGGGGGCATGGATTCAGACATAGCCTTGGTCTCACCAAGTTCACAGACAAGTGAGGCATCCCTGTTGGATGAGTCCTTGTCAAAGTTCTCTATGGGGTGGGTCCCAAAGCTCATTTCTCATCCGCTGACCTTCAGTCCCAACCCCATTTTCCCCCTCATACATGCCTTTATGTAAAGGATTATTGGAGACAGTTGCAAGCTTATGAGCTTCAAAAGGTAAGATAAGCAAGGTACCAAGAGACCAGGAGAAGTCTGTAATGGATTTTTTGACAAGCTGAGAGAGTGAGAAGTGAAATACTGAGTTAACCCTGTCCATCAGTTGCTGAGATTATATTGCATTTGGAAGGGATCATGGTGGGGACAAATGTCTTATAGAAACTGCTTTGAGTTTCAGACCACTCTCCCTATAGATTGGAGTAGTATAAGGGAGAATCTGTCCTTAGGTGTATGCAAGCAAGAGGGATAGGTATTTACAGTATCTGTTTTTGCCATAATCATCTCAAAAATATTGTTTTGTAAAAGCTAATTGATATTAATCGGCTAAAAGATACAGAGCCAATAATCATAAAAGTATATTTGTGATGAAAGGGATTTTGATATTGGAGTATACATACCATAATGGGGGGCTTGAGTAAACAGCATTAAAAATAGATACTACCACTGCCCTATAGGAGTGGTGCCCTGTGAACCCTAAGGGTGAGAGCAGCTAATCCACTTCTTGGAACCCAACCTGACTGATCAATGTGAGTGCATGTCAGAATAAGGGCAGGAGCATACTAATAACAATCAGATGTTGTTAAACCAATGTTTAACAACCAGATTGGGGGAGAGAATGTGCCCATTACAAGCTATTAAGTTTTATCTGCATTATTAATATATTCTATATCTCTGAGTCTAGACAATCAACAAAACAATAAACTAAAACAAACTTGTAGTGTTTGTCAGTTTCTGAGATATAATCACAGTGAAAATTTAAGCACATTATAAGCTGATTCTTGTATAGTAGAAAATAATGCTACCTTATCTTCATATAGGTTTTTCAAGACCGAGGTCTACTTTGGTCTTGTGTTGATATTCCTAGTGCCTATGACTGTGATTTATTCATAGTTGATAATTGATAAGTTGGATGGAATCGAATCAATACGCTAAAATTCTGGAAGGTGCAAATTTCATCCTTTGCATTTTCCAGTGAGGTTAAATTGTGGGATGTCTTTAACTTTTTTTTTTTTGTTTACCAAAATAAGTACTATTTAATTTCTCCTCTCCACAGACACAGTGCATACAGGAGTGTTGACTTTAGAGTTTGAATGGTAATTTAAACACCATCTAGGCCATATTATGTAGTGGAAAAAACAATAAATTTGAAAGAAGATGCCTCCCATTTTTAACCTGTGCAACCTTGAGCAACTCCCTTAATAATTCTGTTTGCCAGATTTTCTACTTGTAAAATGATGGGTTTGGGCAATGATGTCTTTAAGGTCCCTTTTAATTTACAGTCTATGATCCTAGTCCACCCCCCCCTTTTTTTTAAATATGAGAATCTGTCTAACTCAAGATCAAAGAGGTAGAAAGTGATAGTGCACGGATTGGATTGAAAAAGTCCTTTCAGTTCAATGAAATCCAGTGTTGATCCATTACATTACACTGGCTATTTATTTATTTGTTTATATATTTGTCTATTTATTTATTTAGCTAGAGCTTTCTTTTTTTGGTAAATAGTATCTCATTTTTTCCAATTATACATAAAGATAGTTTTCAATATTCATTTTTATAAGATTTTGAGTTTCAAATTTTTCTTCCTTCCCTCTCTCATGTTCCCTAAAATGGCAAGCAATCTGATATAGATTATTCATGTGCAATCATGTAAACATATTTCCACATTAGTCAGGTGAAAGAAGAAACAGAATAAAAGGGAGAAGGCTCAAAAAAGTAATATAACAAGATATGATCTGCATTCAGACTCCATAATTCTTTTTCGGAGTGTGGAATGTTGCTGTTACTGTGTAGAATATTCTCCTGATTCTGCTCACTTTGCTCAGCATAATTTCATGTAAGTCTTTCCATTTTTTTTTTCTGAAATCCACCTGCTCATCGTTTCTTATAGCACAATAGTATTCCATTACATCCATATGCCACAACTTGTTCAGCTATTCCCCAAGCGATGGGCATCCCCTCAATTTCCAGTTCTTTGCCTCCACAAAAAGAGCTGCTATAAATATTTTTGTATATGTAGATCCTTTTCCCTATTTTTTGTGATCTCTTTGGGATACGGACCTCACAGTGGTATTACTGGATCAAAGGCTATGCACAGTTTGATTGCCCTTTGGACATAGTTCTAAATTGATTTCCAGAATGGTTGTATCAGTTCACAACTCCACCAACAATGTGTTCAAACTGGTTATTTAAAAACAAGATCATAAAAGTGAAAGAAAAAAAAATTCTAGGACAACCAGGAAATGAAATTACATAGTGTGATCCTATATCCCAAAGACTGTTTCCTTCCTTAACCCTGCATACAATGGATAAGTATGGTTTCAAAGGAATATTGTATTTAAATTGCTCCCTTAAAAATAAATACCCAGAAGTATAAACATGAACATTTTAGTAAATCAGGTGCATTGGGATTAATTAGAATTTTTATTGAAAAGCAGTTGTGTTTCTGTTTATCTACAACATTGTACATATATTTTTTCAAGTACATATTTAAATGCAGCTGAAAGCACACATTTAAACTGTAGCAATATGGAGACTTGAGCCAAACGTACATTATTTATATAGATTGTCCCAATTACATATTTCTCAGCAAAAGAAGCCACTTTGAACAAAGACATTTCATTTTTTGCACCTGCAATCTAGGCTGCAGGCAGAAACACATGTCCATAATATGGATTTTTTCACCAGTCTACTTTTATTTGAAAATGATCACTACATAGCATAAGGTGGAAAGAAAAAAAAATATCTAGCATTATGCAGCTAACATTATAAACTTGGAAAGAAAAGAGTGGTGAAACCAAATGAAAGGATGGTACAGAAAAAGCGATAGATTTTTGAGTCAGGGACCTAGGTTCCAATCATTGTTCTGTGACATACACAGATGCATGTGGCATTGGGCAAATCATTTAATCTCTGTGAGCCTCAGTTTCCTCAAATCTAAAATAATGAAGTTGAACCAGATGGTTTTTCAACACCTGTTCATCTCTAATTCTAGAAAAAAAAGGAGCAAATATAAAGAACAGCAAATTAGACCCATCTAAGAAAAGGAAAAAAAAAATTTCCTAATACAACTGAAATAGACACTTACCAGTACTAGTGTTGTATAAAGAAAACAAAAGGTAATTGTGTCCTAAAATGGGTTTAATATCTTTACTAGGTTGTGTCACATTTAACATGATTTCTTTCTGTGCTGTGTCTGTATTACTTATCATGAGATCAAACATCTTGTCCAAAAAGAAGAGTATTAAATATGTATTTATTTTACCTGTCACATAAAAAAGAAACTGAGATCTCTAAAACATTGCTCAAGAAGAGTAACACTAAGCAGCACTGCCATGATGGGAATAATATATTTACACAACAGGAGATGTCTAAGTCAAAGGAGATCTAAGTCATTTAATACTTTTGATGTAGAGTTATGACCACATTTCTTAAACAACTGACTCACAAAAGGGATGATATTTTTGTTCCATCTGTCATTTGTTAATAGTAATGGTTTTTAGTGTTTGATTCATTTTTGTGGGAAGAAATGAAAGGAAAACTGGTGCATTGCTATAAAAATGCCTACTTTTTGCACATATATTCCAATTCAGAAGATGAGACTTATTTTAGACTGTAATGTTTATGGACAGATGGGTAAACATACCTTCCCTATAAACAATGGAGGATAACATAAGGTGGACACAGTGCAATATGATAGGCAATTTGTGATCCACAAAATGTCTACTAACATTTTAAAAAATCTATTTAACCTATAGTAGGGTCCTTTGTAAATTAGAGTATACTCTTTCTCCATCCCAAGGAGGTTATTTATGTCTCCATCACTGTCACTGAAAAATCAGGATGGATGCTATGACCTCTTTGGGCCCATTAAACACACATATGCTGCATATCCAAGTGCACTTTGATTTTCCTGATGCCACTCTTGTATGAGTAAAAGTGACTGCTTGGTGCTATTTTATGTTCAGTTACCAATTCTTTCTAGTAGAGTGGCTACCAATGGGGAAAAACCGTAAAGATAACTTCTAATGCATATATCTTCGCTTTTACATTTTACCTGATTTTAATAACATAACAATAAATGCTGCCATTCGCAATGAGCCTCATTGAAATAATAGGAAGAAATGTCTTAGGAAAAGATAAATAATTAATGAAATTATGAAAAACATTATATATAAATGAAATAGCTTGATGACAATAAGGGAAAAGATCAGGTATAATTTATCAGGATTATCTTTCCTCATAAAACAATTCTTAATGGAGAGAGTAATGAATAGTGTGGAATCTACACAAGCAAAGTAGAGAGATGAGAAATTATTTACTAAATATGAATGCTACCTATGAATATAGTTAAATACTGGTAGGTGGTGTATCTGGCCTATAACTTTTTTTTATGCCAATCAGTCATGATTCTTCAACAGCAATTAGGGGAGGGGCAACTACAGGATGCAGCAGATAAAACACTGGCTCTGCAGTCAGGAGGACCTGAGTTCAAATCCAGTCTCAGACAAACTAGCAGTGTGACCCTGGGCAAGTCAATTAACACCAACTGCCTACACACACACATACACAAACACACACGGAGGAATCAGGGGAAGTGATAATCTGTATCTGTGCCAATTGGTGTTAATAGACAGATAGATAGATAGATAGATAGATAACACAAAACTAGAGATCTGGATAAGTGACCAAGATGATGCAGTATATAGAGTATTGGGCCTAGAGTCAGGAAGACCTGAGTTCAATTCTATCCTCAGATACTTTCTAGCTATGTTACCCTTCTCCAAGGGTAACTTAACCTATGTTTACCTCTACTGTAAAAGAGAAGTAATGATAGCACCCACCTCACAGGTTTGTTGTAAGGATCAAATGTATTAATATTTGTAAATGGCTTAGCATGGTCCCTGGTTCCTGGCACATAATATGTGCTATAGAAATACTTGCATTCTTCCCTTGATAAATCAGTTTTTCTGTTTCTCATTTTCCTTATCTTTAAAAGAAGACGTTTGGACTAAATGTTCCCCAAATTCCTTGTAACCCTAAATATTTACAAATCTATCATTTTGTCAAGTATAATGTAGTACTATATTTCGCCAATTTGACTGTGAATTATGATAAGATTGTCCGCAACATGCCTATTAACAGAAATTTTAATATAGCTAATGTGCAAGAGTAAGCATCTTAATCCTTTTATTGATTAGATAGATTTTCTATTCATGTAATAAGGCAGTGTGACTGTAAGCATGACATAATTGAAACAACTACAGATTTGGGATTAAGAGATCTGGGTCTGAATTTGGCCTCTGACTCTAGTTTTGTGATGTCAAGCAGCTCACTGAAGCACTCTGACAAAATGTCTTATCTGTTCTCATTGTACTAACACTACTACTATTGGTACAATATATTCATTGTACCTTCCTTACAGGTTGTAAGAAAAGGTCTCTCTAAATACTAAAATCTAGAAAAATATGTCAGCCAGCCAACCAGCCAGTCAACTAGCATTTATTAAGGATCCAAGGCATTTCAGGCACTGTTTTAAGCACTAGGGGTATAAGGAAAGGCAAAAGTCAGTTTTTGTACTCATGGAGTCTGCAGTCTAATAGAGGAGACAGCATTCAACAATTATATACAAACTCTATACATACATATGTTATATATACATATGCATACTTAAATACATATATGCATATCTATGTGTATAGTGCATTATACATATACACATACACACATAATGCACACATACATACATATATTAAATTGATAGTAGTCTCAGAGAGAAGATACTAACATTAAGGAGGCCTAGAAAAGGCTTCTTGAAAAAAAGTAGGAATCAGCCTGAGACTTAAAGAAGGCCAGGAAAGCTAGGAGACAGAGACAGTTTCAAGCATGACAGACAGCCCTTGAAAATGATTAGAAATCAGGGATGGAATGTAATACTGGTTTAATACTCTATCGCATTGATAGAAATTTATTAAATGATAAAATCTACATCTGCAAGAAGGACAAAGAGGGACTGACAGAGGAAATGATGTGGTTAATAGAACCATTTTGGGTTATGTCATCATTATTTTTAATAAAATACCTAATTTAATTATGTAGATTTAAAGCAAACAAAAGTGTATGAATTACATAATATTGAATAAATTCCAAATTTTCCTTTAATGTCCTCCACCAAAGCCAAATTATTTCCTCAATCATCATTTCATTTTGTGATTATAGATGGGTTCATCTTCAGAGCAAGATATTATGTTCACTATCAAAAGAAAAAAAAAGATGAATGTATTATCTATTGGTTGCTCCAATTAGTGCCCTTACGTATTCTGATATCACCTGATTGTTTCAGGAGGTTGTAAAACTGAAAATAACCTTTAAAAAGATACTAAATCTAAATGCTAACATTTAAACATGCTGATCTATAATTAAAAACATGCTTACATATCACATGGGTATTTTATTCACACTAGCATACTTTACTAACAAGATGTATTTTTGTATATCGTTTTTGTTACTGATTTAATTACATGTACTTTAAGAAATCAGGTAGTATGGCAATGTTTCTTGATACTTGCTTCAATTTTTTATTTTAATGAAGTCATTGTGTTATGTAATAAAATTGCTCAAATTTAGATTGAATGCTGACAGTAAACCATTATATAAAAGTAAACCAAAACTCAAATTAAGACATTAGAAATATTTCTTTCAAGTTTTTGGTGATGAAAAAGTAATGTAAAATAAGCAGATTTGCATTAAATGTAACAGTATCTGTAGGAATATGACTCTATCTAATTTAAGTGTCAGTTTCCTGTTTAGAAATAATGTAATGGGAAACCTAATTTTTATCTTTATGTGAGATACCTAGGAGGTACAGTGCCTAGAGTGTTGGATGTAGAATCAAGAAGACCTGAATTCAAATTTGGCCTCAAATATCTACTAGTCGTGTGATCATGGAAAAGTGACTTAACCTTTGTCTGCCTCAGTCTCCTCATTTGTAAAATAATGGATAATGATAACACCTACCTCTCAGGATTGTTTTGAGAATAAATTAATACATATAAAGCACTTTGCAAACCCTTAAAACACAATACAAATGTCAACTGTTATTATATGATCATTTATCTTATCAGAATTATTATCTGTATATATGCAAAATGCCTCTGATATGCCAAGTTTGGAAAGACAGATGATGTTTCTTCCATCCAGATGAGAACACTGGAAATTTCTAAAAGAATGCTAGTATGTTTAGAATTTCCAACATTCTCATTTCGAGAATGAGGGCAGAAGGGACATATCCACCATCACAATATGAGTAGCTTTTTGCTTAAAAGCCACTCAAATAATTGCTAAGTTTCAACTGTGTAAATGCCTTGCCACAAAATATTAATCATCAAATAGCTAAATCTGTAAAATAGTTATAAAGTTATGGAGGAGCACAGGATAGTCAATTTTGGTCATTGAAGGGCCTAAAATGGTGATGAAGGAATGAATGAATGAACGAATGCGCGTGTCCATTTCGAAAATCGTAAGAAAATCAGTCAGTGCATTGTAATGTAACAATGTGATGATCATCTTATTGTACAAAGTAAATTATTTCAAGCAAAATTTCAGGAAAAATACTATTGACTGGTGTCAGAACTATTTACAAAAGCCTATCTTATTTTTTCTTCTGTATTTTTCCCTTTCAGACACTGAGTGCTTGTCTTCAGCCAGGAAACAAATTTTCCAATCACCTTCAACATTCACTGTATTAAAATAGATATAGATTTCATTTTCCACCAAAATTCAATAATGCATTAGAGTAGCAAAGAAAAGAAAAGAATTGAATGAACGATACAGACAAGGTCTCTCTCTCTCATGTACACACACAGACAGAGACAGAAAGTGAGGGAGAGATAAAAGATAAGAGACAGAGAGAGTTTGTGAGAAGATTCTTATCCCTGTCCCTTGATTTTTTTTTTAGAGGGGGGAGGTCAGGGCAATCAGCGTTAATTGACTTGCCCAAGGTCACAGGGATAGTAAGTGTTAAGTGTGTAAGGCCAAATTTGAACTCAGGTCCTCCTGACTCCAAGGCTGGTGCTCTGTTCACTGCACCACCTAGGCACCCCATGTCTCGGGATTTTTAATAAACTAGTCTATTTCCATTACTCAGTTTATCCTAGTATTTGTTTTCATTTCATGTAATCTACTCTCCATAGAGTTACAATTGTGTGTGTTTGTTTGTTTTTCCTTTAGGCAAATAGAGTTCCTTTTTATTTTTCTGGAAAGCTTTACTGACGTCATTTCAAGTTCAATAATTCTCTAAGAAATTGCTAAAGTCTTTATAGGATTTGATCAGAGAACTGTTATACTTTTTGAAAATTACAATAGGAAGAAAAGTAGTATTGTCATGAGAATTTGTTCAGTCATTTTTCAATTTTGTCCAACTCTTCATGACCCCATTTGGGGGTTTCTTGGCAGAGGTACTTGAGTGGGTTGCCATTTCCTTTTCCAGCTCATTTTATAGATGAGGAAACGGAGGCAAATAGAGTTCAGTGGTGTAATGATACTGGTATTTGAAGATCTTCCATGCCCCTTGAACTTGCTGATGTAGCAGGAAGGGGTGGAACAAGAGAACGCTGGAATCAAGCTAGTCTCTGTGCTGACTAGAAGCAGCAGCAGAGGCAGAGGCTGTGGTTGCGGAGCGATCTCCTTTTTCTTTGAGATGGCCAGAATCTCTGCTAAGGACACCTGCTGAGGACTACCAGGGACGGGAACTGCGGGGGGG
>JAQQSU010003183.1:0-14441 GCA_028627135.1 Pseudochirops cupreus | reverse complement strand
TTTTAGGGTGTTAATTTCTTCAGTCAGATTGCTGACTCTCTTTTCATGATTTTCTTGCAACATTCTTATTTTTTTCCCAATTTTTCTTCCACTTCTCTCATTTGGTTTTCTAAATCCTTCTTCAGCTGATCTCTAGCTTTAAGACAATCTTCATGTTTATTGGAAGCTTTTGGTGGGGGAGCTCTGGCTGTGCTGTCCTCCTGCAGCTCTCTGCCTTGGTCCTTCTTTTCCCCAAAGAAGGAATCTAGGGTTTGGTTGCTGTTCTTACTTTGTTTCTTATGCTTATTCTTATTCATGGTTGATCAGTCTGTGATTTTTTTTTAAATCTCTGTGGAGCTCTGCTTCCAGAGGGGAAAGCTCTGTCCCAAATCACTGGGGTCCTCCCAGCTGCTGGAGCTCTTAGGAAGTTGCTGGGTCCTTCCCCCACTTCTGGCTCACTGAAAAAAAAGAACCACCCAAGACCGCAATCCGGATCCAGGCTGCTCAACCCAATAGCACTTAGGCCTCTGAATGATCACTTGGTCCCCCTGCAGTCTGCAGTCCGGGCGCTCTGAAGCCGCAATGCAGAGGTGGGTGCAGGACCTCCACTTTCTGCTTCCTAGCCCTGGAGGCAGTTTGGCCAGACAGCTTTTCTCCCGACTTCGCAAGCTCCACTGACCTAATTCTGGACACTGCTGCAGTTGCCACCAATCTGCTCACCCGAAGCTGCAGCTGGGGCTTAGCTCCTCTTGTCCAGCGGCCCCAGGGCACAGCCACGGCTTCAGGCCAGGCTGGTTTCAGTTCGCAGTGCTGATATGGTTCCTCGTAGCCAAGCTGACTTTAGTGGAAAGTATATTTGTGTGCATTTTAGTGTTCTAGAATTAGTTTAGAGTCATATTTTATGGGTATTTTGGGGTGGCTATGTGAGAACTGTGATATGTTGCTGCTCCTGTGCTGCCATCTTGGCTCCACCCCAAGTATGTATTTTTTTAATACTAATACAGAGATGAAATTATTTAAGTAGTATTAATATTGCTATATTTGAATAATTGTGATTTTATAGAAACTGAATGAGATTATCTCTAAGGTCATTCCTAGCTCTAAATCCTATGATCCTATGAAATATTTGGATTGCCTTTATCTTGCCATTTCATTTTTCCATGGTGGAGGATCAACTCTATAAAATCCTAGTATTAAATGATGACAGGTATATAATTACATCTATATAACATGGTCAGAATTACAATTTAGGAAAACATTTTAATAGTTAAATAGAGTATGGTGTGGAATGGGGATAGAATTGAATCATGGAGTCCTATTAGAAGATTATTGCAATAGCGCAGGTAAGGGGTGACGAAAGCCTGAAACAGTGTGACATCTGTGTGCATAATGTTAATGGAATTTGAAGATTTTCCCTGCCCATTTTTAGGCATACAGAGCCCTGGCCCAGAGCTAGCCAGGTTCTAGGCTATGGGGAGTTTCCAATTAAGTGCTGAGGCATGAGAATTTTCAAGCTCCTCAGCACTCAGCTAATCAGATGCCAAGTCTTTGTTATATATTCTGGGAGGCTGGTGTTTTGCTTTGGGGTTCACTCATGAGAAGGATCTTTTGATTTCCTGGTCAAGACTCTGAATAGTTGTATATTCAGAGTCCTCTGACTGCTTAATTATCTGTGCTCCCTAGTTCCAGTGATGTATGCAAAGTGTGTAGCAATATTGCTATGTTCAGACAGCAAGAGCCCTTACTGTTGGTCTTTATGCTCATTTCTCTGCTTGTATTTTCTATACTCCTTTCTCTGTACTTAAAGTAGGATTGTTAACCCCTTTTTGAGCAGTCTTTCCTTTAAAAGCAGATCAAAGAACCTGTGCTAGCAGGCCATCCTGTGTGTGCTAGGGTGCTTGCTAATATACTGAGTTAGAGGAGACAAGGGGACTTATGCAAGAAATGTAGAGAAAGAAAGATTTGGCTTTGTTCTTGTTCAGTTATTTTCAGTTGTATAAAACTCTTAATTACCCCATTTAGGGTCTTCTTGGCAAAGATACTGGAGTGATTTCCCATATCTTTCTCCACCTCATTTTACAGATGAGGAAACTGAGGCAAAAAAGGTTAAGTAATTTACTCAGGGTTACACAGCTAATAAAAGAGTCTGAGGCCAGATTTAAATTCAGGAAGATGAATCCTCCTGTCACCTAGCTGCAGGTAAGGGGTGATGAGAGCCTGGACCAAGGTGATGGCTATGAGAAAGGAGAGAAGGGGACTTATTCAAAAAATGAGGAGAAAGAAAGATTTATCGACTGAGTATGAGGAGTGAGTGAGAGAAGGGAGTGAAAAGGGACATGAAGTTTGCTAATCTGAGCGACTGAAGGTGTGGTGGTCCTCTGCACAGTATTAAGAACCTAGGAATTAGCTCATATAAAGGCATGAAGTCTGGAAAGTGTTGGACATCCATTTATTTTACAAAAATTTATTGAGCAATTAAAGGCACCATGCTAGGTCTTAGGGACACAAAGATAAAACAAAACAGTACTAGTCCTTAGGAAACTTAAAATCTACTTAGGGAGTATAGCACATGCATATATAAGTGAGTACAAATGATATTCAAAGTGACTAGATTAAGAAAGGTTTCACAGAGAAATTGGCATCTGACCTGCACTTTGAAGGAAACTAGGAATTCTGCAAGAAGAAAATGAGTAAATTCCAGATACATAATATTATATGGGACAAAAGATAGTCTTGTTTGGCTGGGACATAAAAGTAAATGTTAGGAATAACATGAGATAAATGTTTGTTGACTTTATTGAAAAAGTAGGGTGAAAACAAAATGTCAATACCCTTAAAGGGCAAGCTAATGAATTTGAACATTTTTTAGTAGACAACAGAGAGCTATTGAGTAGTTCTAAACAGGAGAAATACATGTCTAAGGAATATTATTCTGGTAACAGTGTGAAGGATGGCTCAGAAAAAGCAAAGATGAAAGGTCAAAAGACCAGTTAAAGGGCGAATGGGATATAGGAAAAAGTATAGGATAAAATGTAGTAGAATGGTAGCGCTGCCAATAAAAGGGAAGAGATACCTATTATAAATACGGATAGGAAATAATGATGAAACTTTGAGAACAGTACTTGTCCCAGGTATAGTAAATAAAATAATTTAGACTATTATAGAACAGTACTTGTCCCAGGTATAGTAAATAAAATAATTTAGACTATTTTAGAAGATTTATAAAATAGGCTTTGACAACTTTGATTCCATGATTTCTAAAGGCAGAGAAAAGCAGTAAACTGGCTTTTAATCAAGTCCAATTTATTGACATGATTCAAGTTATATTAATGGTTTTGAATATCCTACATGAGGTCAGCCCATATTCTTGGAGGTAGCAGGATTTTTCCTCCAAGACAATGATAATCAGGAGAAAATCAGCTAAACTCAGTAAAGGCGAGAAAAGGAAATGGACTCATAATGTGGAGAGTAGGACAAAAAAGCCATCCAGAGGAAAAACAATAGTAGACTAATAAGAAATGAGTTAGAAGCTGCTCTACTCATCACGCTGAATAGTAAATGATTTTAATCATTTAGCTACCCGGAGATAAATTAAGCTTTCTTTCAGCTCGGGGTCAATAAAAGCACAACATCTTACTAAAATCACTGGCCTTTTAATGGCAATTAGATAATTTTTTAAAGTTTCATTTTTTCATACCTAAAACCTGATACCCATTTATTGTGACTCTTACAGATTCTTATTGTGTTATTGAGTTGTTGTGCTTATATTCTTGTCTTTTGATTTCATCTGGGGAGTGACAATATTATAAAAAGGCATCAATAAAATATTTTTAAAGTATGGTAGTGAATAGAGCAAGATAAGAGCATGATTTTGCATGGGACTG
Source organism: Pseudochirops cupreus (assembly GCA_028627135.1). NCBI lineage: Eukaryota > Metazoa > Chordata > Mammalia > Diprotodontia > Pseudocheiridae > Pseudochirops > Pseudochirops cupreus. The sequence continues at coordinate 10,578 of JAQQSU010003183.1, read as the reverse complement.
ATTAAATTGGTCTTACTACTTTATAGTTGTGGCAGATACACTCACATACACTTGCATTCATACACTTGTCTGCCCTCTGTCCTCAGCCTCTGACTTCTGATCTGAAACTGGGAAAAAGAATATAATTTTCATTCCAGATTCTGAAAATGGTCTGGATGCACTAATACAGATGGCTTCAGATTATTCATTCCACCTTCATTTTGGCTGTTCTTTCCCAAACAAAATCCTAATACTCTTGCCCTTTCAGACCTTCCCTATCTAACTCAGGGATCATCTGGTCCTGCCTACACACTATTTAATTGAAATGAGCAAGTTATGAAAGCAGTTTATTTAAATTATCGACTGCTTTCCTAACCTCAGTTGAGCCCTAACAGTTACCTGGCAATTCTTAAACTATTCTTGTTGATTCTCTAGCTCATCTTCCGTAATGAATGTTTCTTATCAGGATTACAGATATACTTTCAATCACCACATTGACAGCAGATTTAGCTGTCCTCCTTCATTGAGACTGAAACCACCTGCCAATTCCCCTCTTGACTTCTCAAAACTTCTCAACATTATCACCACTTGGTCTTAGACTCCCACCCTCTAGTCTCTTTCCCCACTAATATGACATTCACATAGTTCCTGAAATAATCTTTTAGCCTACCTATATCATTTTTGTACTCATTTATATACAGTGAAATCTACCTCTAGAATAAAATACAAATTTTTAAATGCTTCTGTTGCTTCAAGTTTTGCCCTCTAGAGCTAAGCAGAATAAGTCTAATCCTTCTTCCACATAAGAAATTTCAAATACTTAAAAAGACAACTATCATGTTCCTCCTTTACTAACCCACCCAGAGGCCTTCTTTTCTTCAGGATAATTCCGATTCCATGAAGCAACCTTGATATGGTATGAAATCAAGACTCTTTACCATCCTAGCTTCCCTCTGAAAAAACTCCAATTTATCAAAGTCCTTTCTGAAATGTGGCACCAGGACAAAGTGTAATGGAACTCTTAACAGCCAAGTCCTAGACTCTATGCTCCACTTAAGGTAGTGCAATTTTACATTAGGAACTTATCGTTTCTAGTTAGCTCCTCTGACAAAGTCATGCTTCACCACCATCTTCCTATCATATTTCCCTATTGCAGCCACTCTTGGCACCTACTAAAATGAACTTCCAGCTCCTGCCATGGAGCTGTGATCTCATGACTGATGAGAGCTCACTATTTTTATCCGTCACCCAACCATGATTCACCATCATCTTCCTTCTGCCTTTTATCTGGTACAATCTAATTTTGATGAAACCCTCTGGGAATCTTGGTAATCCCTGTTTGCTTTTCTAAATGTTCACAAGTCATGTTTTTCATAATAAATTTTGCAATTTTGCCAGAAACTGAAGTCATGCTTATGGGTTGATTGTGTATTGACTTCATTCCCACCCCCTGCTCCCACATTTTTTTGGAAAATTCAGACATTTGCCCTTTTCTAACTCTGCAGTAACTCTCTGATTCTCCATGCACTTTCAAAGATCACTAATGGTGGGTCAATCATGTCCACAAGGTTATTTAGTACCTTTGGGTGTAGTTTATCTGATAACTATCTTGAATTTATAAGATGAAGCTATATTTTCTCTTATTCTCAACAAATTTACCTTCAATATCAACTCTAGATTATTTTTCTAGTCCAAAGATTATTCTCCTTGGCAGAGGAAATGGAAGCAAGATAGCCATTTTGTAGTTCTGCCTTTTCTCTGTGTTCTGTTATCAACATCACATTTATCCCAAGCTGTGATCCTATTTCTTCTTTAATCATCCTCTTTTCCCTAACAGAGTCTTAAAAAAAACCTTTTTTTTTTTGTTTAGTCCTTAGCTTTCATTGTATATAATCATAACTGGAAACTAACAGTCAGAGAAAGTAATTTACTATGTTCCAAAGACATGGTAGATTATTTGATATGATGTGTTAGGAAGTCATAAATCACACTAAGTTCAACAAAGTGTCATAAATCAAAAACATAATCAGCGTGAAGGGGTTGTGGGTTGTGCTTGGGACTATTAATACACATTTGTAAACATTAATACCCACAACACGATGGCCATCATAATTTATTCTTGACCCTCTTCTCTTATCACACTCTCAACTTTCTATAGATGATTACCAAAACTACACATATGTAAACCTCATCTCCCTCTGAGCTCCATGTCTGAATGCCAGATGCTTGCTGAAGAGCATCTTCCCTAAAGTCCTACTCCAATGCTTCATCTTAGTGTAGTGGGAACCCCGGGTTCTTGAAGACTATGCCATCAGAGCGCAAGACTTGGAAGGTCCCACTAAGCTGTAGAAGTTCCAAGGAGAAACTTGGCCCAGTCAAGTGAATCCATTTGATCCTGATTCCTCAGAAATCCACCTAAGTTTGGAAAGGCTCATCCCTGGAAGGTTAGACACTAAAGGACAAATATTTTGGCTAAAGAAACTCATGAAAGTGTGATGATGTTTCAGCCTGCATTGGTGAAGGGAAATTCATACTGATGAAATTTAGGATATTTTGAAGTAATGAAATAAGTATTTTTAAAGTTATTTTTAAAAAGTTATCTATATTTATAGTCTTGAAGCCCCAAGAGGTTAAATGACTTGACCATGGTCACCCATCTAGATAATATATGTCAGAGGCAAGATCAGAACTTAGATTTTCCTGGTTCTAAGACAAGTCCTCTATCTAATACATTATATTGCTTTTTTATGTAAAAACGAATAAGAATAAATAATAATAGTACAACCTTTAAAATGAATAAAAACATTTTTTACTCTTTTGCCAAAATCAATGAAAATCTTTAATTTTAATATGAATTTTTTTTTGTTTAAGACATAACAATATATTATAAAGAAAACCAGGTAAGGTAATATGGGTGTAATTTTTTTTTAAGCTTAATTGTGAATAAAAGAATAATTATGAAAGTGCTAGAGGGCAATTCGGCAAAAACTAGGTATAGACTAACATTTCATTGCATATAACAAGGCAAAGTTAAAATGGGCACAGGATTTAGACATAAAGAGTGATATTATTAGCATATCAGGGGAATATGGACAATTTTACCTGTCAGATCTATGGATAAGGGAAGAGCTTGTGACCAAACAAGAGATAGAGAGAATTGGAGGAAGTATAATGGATAATTTTGATTACACAAAGCCAAAAAGGTTTTGCACAAACAAAACCAATACAGTCAAAGTGAGAAGGAAAGTAGGAAATTTGGGGAAAACTTACAGCAAATTTCTCTGATAACAGTCTAATTTCTAAAGTACATAGGGAACTCAGACAAATTTCCAAAAACAAGAGCCATTTCTCAATTGATGAATGGTCAAAGGATATGAATAAGTAATTTTCAGAAGAAGAAATCAAGCTATTTATAGTCACAAAAATGTTCTAAGTTACTATTTATTAAAGAAATTAAAACAACTCTGAGGTATCACCTCACATCTATCACGTTGGCTAACATGACAGAAAAAAAAAAAGATAAAATGCTGGAAAGAATGTAGAAAAATAGTGACACTAATGCAATGTTGGTGGAGTTGTGAATTGGTCCATCTACTAATTTGGAACTATGCCCAAAAGGCTACAAAATTTTGCACACTCTTTGACGTGGAAATAACACTGCTAGGACTATATTCCAAAAAGATCAAAGAAAAAAGAAAAGGATCTACATGTAGAAAAATATTTATAACGACTCTTTTTGTAGTAGCAAAGAATTAGAAATTGAGGGGATGTTAATTACTTGGGGAATGGCTGAACAAGTTCTGGTACATGAATGTAATGGAATACTATTGTGATATAAGAAATGATGAGGGTTTAGTTTCAGAAAACCTAGGAAGACCGATATATATATTGAGGCAAAGTGAAGTAAGCAGAACCAGGAGAACATTGTATACAGTACCAGAAGATTGAGGTGATGATCAACTGTGAAAGTCTTAGCTACTCTGATCAAGACGATGATCCAAGAAAATTCTGGAGGTCTCATGTTGAAAAATGCCATCCATCTCCAGAGAAAGAACTGATGAAATCTGGTTTCAAATTGAAGCATTTTTAAAAACTTTCTTCATTTTTCTTGCTTTTCTTTGCTACATGGGTGTTGTGGAAATATATTTTGCATGATTTCATATGTACAACTGATATATTGCTTACCTTCTCAGTAGGTGGAGTAAGGACTGGAGGGGGAGAATTTAGAACTCAATTTTACAAAAAGAATGTAAAAAATAGTAAATAAATAATGAATGTTAAGATAGAGCTAAAAACAATAAAAAGGAAAGTAATCATTCCACTTTGGCTTCTACTAGGGATGTTAAACAACAAATTCCCATTCTGGGATACTCCTCTCCTGACTCTGAGGGCATCAAACAGCTTCTGGACCCTCTACCAGCTGAAGGCTTCTGCCAGCCATTCCATCTCTCAAACAAATATTACTAGATCCAGGGCATGTCATGTTCCATATAGGGTGTCCCAAAAGTCTCAGTGCAATTTAAAGCTAATAAAGCTTAACTCTAATAAACATAATAATAAAATATTTACTTATCTGTGCTTTAAACTGCACTGAGACTTTTGGGACACCCTCTTCAGCGTTCTTTGGTAAAGTACTTCATATGCTTTCTAAGAAAAATGGGCTAGCTTACCAAAAGGTTTTAATCATTACCAGTAACACATAATATTGGAAGGAAAAAAGTGAGTTCTGTTCTCTCTCCTAAAAATGCAGGAATCTCTTTCCTGGTTCTAACCCCAGAATCTGCTTCTTCAAGGAATGTGGCAAGGAATATTCCTTGACTACAACCATTATAATTACAGATATGACCATAATATAATACATAAATATATAACTAATATAGTTGTGTATATATATATATTACAATGATATAAAGTGGGAAGTATTTTGCTTTAAAATCTCAAACAACTAAAAACAGAGTAATAGGATTAATAGAATATGGGAAAAATACATATTACTGTATAGAGAAAGAAACACAGAATTCATAGGATAATGTTGTAGTGGAGCAGAAATCCTGTTCATATATTCCAGGAGAAAGATAAGATAGAAGGTATTTCCTGGGCCCTGTAGCCTGAGGAAAAGAGCAAATAATGATGAAGTATTTCTCTTTTTTGTACAATATGGGACAGATCCTGCCAGGTAGGCAAACTAGGTGTAAATTAAGAACTTCAGGAGGTATATTAATTCTCATAGGCCTCTAGGGCATCAGCATGTTCTCTGGAGAAGTTTTGCAGATTGTACTCTCAAGTTTTAAGAGAGCTAACGAACCTTCATTAATTAGTATGTAGATTCATTTTCAGTCATTTCACTGTTATCCTTATGTATTTAAATTATTATATTAATTGATGTTTTTATTTTTAATAAATATTTCTAATATCATAAATGGGGATGAAGAAAGTTGACACTTCATTGAGAGATCAATATTTCCTCTGAGGATATTCGTTATATGAAAATATGCCCATTTGTTCATTACTTTCTTTGATCTAGGGAAGCAAATGGACTTGATGAAAGGTTACAAAGTCATTTTTATTTTTTACAGTTGACAAAATAACTGTTTATGTCACCCTACTTGCCTAAGCAGAGTAAATAGGGGTTCAGAGAAAAAAGGTCAACAGGAAAGATGCCTTGTGCTGTTGAACTGAATATAAATTGGGCACTGTGCTAAAGTCATTAGAAGACAAAAGAACAGACTTCTTCATTAATATTCCAGGGAGTGTCATTGTTCCAGAAGCAGTTTTTGTTTAACTCTATTGAAGAAGGAAGTGAAAATGCTCAAGTTAATGAAACAAGAGCAGAGACATTATGGAACGAGGGCAAAATCACATCTCTTGGGTATCTCCAGAATGCTACCTTGTCTTTTTCTTAGGCTGTAAGTTCAGCGGAAGAGAGAAAAAAAGGCACAACCCAAACAGCATGTATGTGTACACACACATATATATATGTATGTATATAGGTATATATATTTAATAAGAAGCTCTACTAGATTTATAACATGATTGTGTCATTTTGTATTTGATATGGCTGTTAGAACAAAGCCATTCTCAAACACTATACTATTGCAACGTGGGAAAGTCTGAATATTGTAGAGAAAAAACACCTTAGGACTGTACACTCCCAGAACATTGTGCCATCACACTGGTATATTGAGCAGAGAGGACGGTATATATGGTCAGCTGGTTATGATATCACAGAATATGACGTTTGTCCATGGCCTCTTTGCTGCCCTGTTAGCCAATAGAGTCATTTGTTAAACTACAATATTCAGAAAAAAAACAAACAGGATCAATGTAAACAAGGTGAGTCTGGCCTTCCATTCAAATGGTTAAGCAAAATAGAAAAGTTTCAAAGAATATATCCCACTATCGAAAGCTACAGTGTAGGGCAAACTGACAAAGTGAATAATCCTTTCTGGAAGAGGTTCCCGTTATGTACTTGGCTTGTAGTGGCTTTGGAAGCGCAAGAAAAGACTTCTGGCCTAAAGAAGTTTACGAGCTAATTCGAAAGATGACACTAAAAGGCACTTGAGATGGAAAACAACACGAGAGAACAAGCCAAAGTCATGAAGAATATTGGATGCCTTTGCTTCCTTTTTAAAAGTCCTGAATGTGGCCCTTATGAAGACTATTGGATAAGAAGTCAGGTACATTGAGTAGAGTCAGAATGAAAATACCAGCAGGCAGAGAACTGGTTCCCTTCAAGATGCAATTCAAAGACAACCTCCTTCAATTGGTCTTTCCTGGCTGCCTCAGACATTAGCACAACTTGTAACCACAACATATGTACTAAGGTTACATGCTTTATTTACTTATCTGTGAACATGCTATATCTCCCTATGGACTCCTTGAGGGGTTCTCACTTTTGTATTTGTTATCACATATCTGGAAGAGGAGGGGATATCACTTATATCTAGTAGGGGGAATCAGAGCTTCCAAGAGGTAAAAGTGAAGAAGTGAAGAGGGAGATGATTCCACAGCCTATGCAAAGGTCTGGAGTGAGGAAATGGAATGTTATGTAAGGGAATGACAAGTAGGTCAGTTAGTCTGAAGCACAGAGAACGTGGTGGGGATGGGTGGAAAGTGTATGGGGAGGGGGATTAATTGATAATCAGCCTAGAAAAACCAATGGAGCCATATGAGGAAAGTTTTGCATGCCAAACAGAGGGATTTGTATTGTATTCTAGAAGCATTAAGCCTTCACTAAAGTTTTTTGAGCAAGGAAGAGAGATGTTCAGACCTGAGCTTTAGGAATATGAATCCACTGACTCTGTGGATACGAATTGGAGAGAAGAAAGAGTGAATGTAGAGAGAACAATTAGGGTTTGAGCAGAAGGTAGCCAAGACCTGAACTAGTGGACCAGTGGTTTGAGTAGATAGAAGGAGGCAGATAAGAGAGATGTTGAGTGGGGGGAATCAATAAGACTTGGCAATTGATTAGATATAGAGGAGGAAGGGAGTAAAGAAGAGTGAAGAATTAAGGGCTACATTCAGGACTTTAAAAAAGGAAGCAAGGGTATTAAATATTTACATTAAGTTGACAAACAAGATTAAAAAAAACAACTAAATTTAAAACTTTTTATTATTTTTGTAATTATTTTCATTAAATTGACAACTTTATATAATAGTCTTTTAAGCTAATAAAGTTTAAAATTGCACTGAGATTTTTGCAATCCCCTAGATGTCACTTTGAGGTTTACACAAGTGCTTCCTTCACTATAATCCCATAACTAGGGAGGAGGGCAGGGATTATTATTCCTGTTTATTGATAAGGAAACTGGGGCTCCAGAGAGTTTACAGGATTTACCCATGGTCACATGCAAATGGCCAGAGCTGGAATGTAAACCCAGTTTTCTTATCTTTAAGTCCAATGCTCTTGTTTTTAAATTGCCTCAACTTAACATTGCAATCTCTTAAAACTTATTGATCAACAATTATTTATTAATCATCTATGATTTTAGGCACAGAGGATATAAATCCAAAGAATGAAATAATCCTTACTTACAATGAGCTTACATTTTAATGGAGAATTGTAATGGTAATGGTAATTTGAAGATCTCCCCTGCCCCTTAATAGGCCTAATGTAATCACATGAAGCCTGTGGTGGGAGGAGTTTGCTGAAGGTTGGAGCAGAGCCCATAGGAAGCTGTGAGTCAGAGCAGTTAGAACTGGAGGGAAGAGAGGACATAGCCAAGGAGACATCTAGGCTTGTGACTGTTTGTTTGTGGAAAGGTTAAAGGATGGTGGTTCCCTGGTGTTATGGTTTATTAAGTTCTTTGTTGCTATGATGGATTCAGCTTTCTGCTTTTGGTATTTGATTTTCTGCTATCTGAACAAATGTTTTGCTTTTGTCTTCCATATGGAGACTCTGTTATATTTTGCAATTGAGAACTATGCTGGCATATTCACAGTCACCATCGACACTGTGAATATTGTGTTGGTGATACAGGAGTATGATGGGAGTTGGGAAGGAGACACACAACAAATGTACATATGCACACACACCCACAGTATAAATAAAGTTTCCTTATTTGTAAGGAACTTACCACTCAGGATTGCTTAAAGGATTAAATGAGTATATTTCTAAAACACTCTGCAAACCTTAACAAGCTACATACAGTTTAGCTATTATTATTATTATAAATTTAATAAATACACATATATACATGCAGAAAGTTAAATGTAAGGTAGCTTAGGGGGATGATACCAGCCATTGTGGGATCAGGAAAGGCTTTATACAGACACAGTGCTTGAACTGTGGCTTAAAAGAGAGGGATTTAATGAAAGTTTCTTAAAACTATTTTGATTTTTAAAACTCCTAAGATGTTAACTCTCTTTGAGTTGTGTATTTTATAAATTTTTTATTTTGGAAATTGGTTCAGATTTAAAAAAAACAAACCTCTATTATATAACATAGGAAGTAGGTCTCTGCATTTGGGAAGGTCCACATCAAATGTGTTCATTCTAGCACATGTCTTATCATGAAGCTTATCATTAGTCAATAAACATTTATGAAGTTCCTACTCTGTGTAAGCACTGTGCTAAGTTCTGGGAGTTCAGAGAAAGATAAAAGATAGTCCTTGTCCTCAAAGATCTCACAGTCTTAGGAGACAAGAAGCAGACAACTGTACAAATAAGTTTGAAATAGAATTAACGTTAAGTGGGAAAGGTTCCCTGTCAAAGGGAACTTGAAGGAAGTCAGGGAGGCCAGTAGGTGGAGACGAAGAAAGAGAACATTCCAGGTATGGGGACAGGCAATGAAAATGCTCAGAATCTGGAGATGGAGGTTCTTGTTGAAGAAACAGCCAGAAGGCCAGTGTTACTGGTAAGTAGACTACACACAGGGTGGGGAGGAGGTGCATGTAATATTCTTTTACTACTTAGATCTAAATAAGTCGAAACTTAACTTTATTTATATATGTCATTTTATGTGCAGAAACAATTTATTTGCAAATAATCAGTTCCTTTTCAAATAAAACCTTGGGAAGATTTTAAAGTTAATATCTAAACACATTTCACTCAAAATAATACACAAAAGATTAATCGAATCACTTTCCTAAGTTCTTATGACAGGAAAAGATATTTTGAAAAAAATTAGCCACAGTTTTAATTCAGTATGAATTGAGTCAAAATTATCAAAAGTTTTGTTTTTGATGAAGAAAATATTTTTTAATTAACTATTTTTTCCCTTGGAGAGGCAATGTGCTCCAGTGGATAGCAAGCTGGCCTCAGAGTCAGGAATACCTAGGCTTAAATCTTGCGTTTCACAGAGACTGGTTGAGTCACTGACAACTCACTTCAACTCCCATAGTCCTAAGCAATTTTTAGAGACTCTAAATAGACAAGCAGTCGCTGATCTGAACTGGTAGAGGGAATTTCCTCTTCCCTTACTTGTTCCCTATACCCGTAAATCTAAAAGATTAAAAATAAAAATAAAAACAAAAAACAAAGCAAAGCTTTTATTTTTTTAGGTTCTTAAGTCCGAGAGTTGATTTATAAGTTAATCAAAAACGAGGCTATCCCATTTCTTACATATGAGCCTTAACACGCATGTTGTATACACACAGACACTACGTGTATGTATGTACAGTATAATGGTCTTTAAGAACCTTATCTAGCTTGTGTAAAGTAAATTGTAAAGCTTCTGAGAACACAGGGCACATTTTCCTGGGTTCTGAAACTTCTGCCTAAGAGGGCTTATTACAAATAGCCAGGATCCAGCAACTATCGGAATATTTAATCACTCAGTGAATGAACATTTATTAAGTGCTCACTGTGTGCCAGGCACTGTTTTAAGATCAAGGGATACAAAAAGAGGCAAAAGACAGTCCCTGGGACACACAACATGCAAACAAATGTATATGAAACTGGTCTCCTCTTCTCTTGTCTTCTCTTCTCTTGTCTTCTCTTCTCTTCCCTCCCCTCCCATTCTCTTCTCTTCTCTTCTCTCCCCTCCTATTCTCTTCTCTTCTCTTCTCTTCTCTTCTCTTCTCTTCTCTTCTCTTCCCTCCCCTCCTATTCTCTTCTCTTCTCTTCTCTTCTCTTCTCTTCTCTTCTCTTCTCTTCTCT
>JAQQSU010003182.1:0-14441 GCA_028627135.1 Pseudochirops cupreus | reverse complement strand
ATAGAATACAGACATAGACATAGATAGATTAGATATAGATATAGATGATATAGATATGTACATATATATATAATGCATGTATTTATATGTATGTGTATATGCATATATGTAATATGTGAGATAGATATAAAGAGACAGAGACATAGATATAGATATAAATGATATACAGACATACACATAGATTAGATATAGATATAGATATAGATATAGATAGATATAAAAGATATTTCTCCCCCATGTGGCTTTGTCCTTGACCTGAAACAATAAACTTGTTTCCATCTGTCACCTGTGTGGACTGTCCAAGAGTAGTGACTACTGTGGATGACCTGAAATTCTTCAGTTCACTCCCCTGCCATACTCTAGGGTTCCAGCTTCTAGGATCTATTCTGGAATGTTTCCAAGTGCTCCAGCATACTGTTCTGGACCAATTCCATGTCTTGGCAGCTGTTAGAGCTATTCTAGGATCTTGCCTAGAAATTTCCTCTGTAGGTGTCACAGCAAAATATCTAAGAAGTTGACTCCAAAGTAATGAGGTGTACTTTTATAATAATTCATTTTTGGTCCTAGAAATAAAGTGAGTCTCTTGTGTTTCCCAGAAAGAGCACTTCTGATAATAGGTCATGGGTAAGTTGAGTCTCCTACATGGTCCCTGCCGCCTGAAATATTTATAAGGTCACCATTTTGCCCAGTTAGAATTTTTCCCTCTTTATGCATCATCACTCCACCAATGCCAACATTACTTGTATTTTTGATATCTTCTGTATATGACCTTGGGCGCGACACTTCCCCTGTCTGGGAATCATTCTTTTTACAAGACAAATGAAGAAAGAAGACTAGATAATCTCGAAAGTTGCTTTCAGCTATAAATTCTATTTCTTGATTACATGAGCTGATATACCATAATGAGGAAATATAATGCTAATGGAAGGAATCAGAAGGCCCAAGCTCTACTCTTCGCTCTTCCACTTACTTTCTTTATGGCTCTGGGCAAGTCATTTACTTTCTCAGCGTCTGTTATCTCATCTGTAAAAGAGGGACAATATCATCTACCCTTATCCTACTATGAAGAAATATTGATAAAGATTAAATTAGAGAAGCCATATGAAAATGATATAAAATACTATAGAAATAGGAGTTTATTGTTATTAAAGGGTGATACCCCATTAGCAGCCAGCTCTACTGATCTATCTCTCCCAGCACAGCACATTGGTTTCCCTATGAGAAGCTAGGTGGAAAAGAGTAAAGTGATATGAGTATGAAAAATAGATTCAGCCTTGATATAATAAACCAGCATTGTTTTATCCTACTTGATTTTCTCTTTTCCATGCTGAAAAACCTTAATTACTTGAAGTTTCGTCATTGGTCAGTCCTTATTTTCCAATGCCTCAATCGTTTTCAATCCTTTGTTCTAGAACTTCCCCCATCTTCCTTTAGGCAAGGGGAAAAAATGTCAGTAAGCAATGATAAGCTGATGCCTATAATTTTTCAAATCTTGAGTCAGAACTAATAGGCTCTATCCTCAGTGCAATGTAAAAGTTAGTTATGACAATGATATAGTTAATTGGATTAATTACAAGTGATCAGAATGGGGAAAAATAATTTAAGCCACAACAATATAATGTGAGGCAAGTTACCATAGGAAACAAAGGATGCAAAATTCTTTGTAGTTTAACTCAAACTGATTTTCTAGTCCTTAGTTTCAGCATTCTTATTGTTTACCAAAAAAGTCAACTCACAGAGAATTAGAAAGGTAAATTTTATACTCAGGATAAATTTATAATACATTACCAATGTCAAAAAAACAAATAATAATTTTGACCTGAATATTCCTTTTATTCCTTCATTCATAAGACTACCAGAATGCTGCTATATTCATCAGAGAAGTCATAGAAAAGATAATATAATTATAAATCAAATCTTGATGCACACAGTAAAGGTTAAAGTCCTAGTCCTAATCCTAGGTCAAAGTCCCATACTGAATATCAAACTATCACTCTTGACTGTGGTAGTATATGGGTCAAAAAGGAAAAACTAATGAAAAATGCAGTGACTATAGGTTAAAAAAAAAAGCAACAGATCTTCAGTCTGGAATGGACAGACAAAATTAGATCATCAGGTGATCCTAAAATATGAAGATCAGGATTTGGCATATATATATTCCAGTTAGGTTAGGATCTTGACCAATGGTATAAGTAGCCCTGAATCCACAAATAACTACTTTAAATGACAGAATCTAGGTGGAGGAGAGAATAAGAGGGTATCAGTTGAAAATGATTACTGGTAATGGACTCTTGTCAGGTTATACAACCATAGAACTTTATTGTAAGAGATCTCTGAGGCCTATTCAAACTCCATATTTTACAGAGGGGTAAGCTAAGGTCAAAGAGTCTGATAGAAAGATGGATAGATAGATAAATAGAGAGAGAGAGAGAGAGAGAGAGAGAGAGAGAGAGAGACATAGAAAATTGTATACAATTAGTCCATGGTCACATGGATAGCATACATACACACATATGTGATACATACATATATGATATGAGACAAAATATATAAGCACGAAGCATAATATATGTGTATAAAATATATGTGTGTGTACCCACACTTATTTGTTCAGTGTGACCATGAGCCAAATGTAACTATAACCTCTCAGACCTTAGACCACTGTTTAAGGATATGAAATATAAAAAATATAGATGAGTATTGGTGCAAGGTTTTCCATTTGAGGAGTTTCTTACACTGATGAAATCCCAGTCTTATAAAAATAGAAACCCACATATACATCTATCCATATCTATCCTCTACCAAAGCCTTACCTTGGTCCCTTATAAAAGTGAGGAGATGACTTTTTTTTTTAAGGTTGTGGCTAAAGTCTAGTAGATAAGTCCAGCATAGAAAGGTTGTGAATATGCTTTCAGCAATAGAGTGGGTACATGTCATCTGAGGATCAGATTAGCAAAGTTTGGATAGAGTCATAACTAGAAAGTTGTTTTCAAAGTGACAGACACTTTTGGGTTACAACAATGAATCCTTGGGCTTAGAGGTGCTGGGATCTATCCTGGTGGAAGGATTATCCACCATGATCATAGAATTATAGATTTAGAACTAAAAGGCACCAGAAGAGTCATCTACTCAACACCATCATTTTACAGATAAGGGGAATGAGGTTCATGAAGACTAAATTATTTGTGCAAGGTCACTTAAGTAGTAAGCTGCAGAGTGAACATTTGAATTCAAGTCCTTTGAAAACAAATCCAATGTCCTTTGTCTCATAACAAGCAACCAATTAAAATTTGTATTGAAGTAAGCATATCTGAAGCTGAAAATCCAGAAACCACACAGAAAGAAAGATCTCAAAATTAGAATAAGAAAAATCTCTTCACTGAGGGAATATAAATGGTAGAACATTTAGTTTTAGGGGATGCACAAGAGTATTTTTTTAGGGAGATAACAGCATGACTGGCCTATTGGTCCTTTCTGTTTCTATTTTTCCTACACTTTATTTCTAGTTTTAAGGCTTCTCAATATTTATGTTAATGGCTTATTTCTCTCAAAATGTACTATTTGCATTTTTCCAAGTAGAATTGTTCCCATTACTTTCAACTGATGATTCTAAACCCTCTAGGTTCAGACTGCTAACCAAATCAACATCCTTGTCAAATTTAATTAATACGCTATGTGCCTCTACTTCCACATCATTAAGGGAGATGGTACATAAGACAAAGTCCATGTAGCATTCCACTACTCATCTTTCCAAAATATTGTCATTTTTTGTTACTTTTCTTTGCAGTCATTTAGTCAGTTTCAACCTTCATAACTGCACATATCTCAGCCTACATAAATGGATTGATAGAATACTATTTGATTGAATTTGAGTGAATGCTTTATAGACTACTTCAATAAAATCAAAATATGTGACATTCACTACTTTCTCATTATCCATTTTCTTTAGTCATTAAAGTAAATAACGAGGTCTCTTTTTGTCTAGAAAGATTTTTTTTTCAAATAAAGAGAATAATCTAGCTTATGGTGTGAGCTCTATCAGTTAGATGCTTGTAAGTATCATAAATACAAATATATACATATATTATATACATACATATATTAGATATATAAAAATATTTGCAACCACCCCAGTCAACTCTCTAAAACTATAAATTACATGGTTAATATGGAAATGTTTTATATGACTACACATGGAATGTATATATATATGTACATATATGTGTGTATATACAGATACATGTCTATTTTAGTTTACATACAACTGAGAAAAATAAAATTAAAATTGGAAGCACAAAAAAGATTATAAGCTACAAAAGAATCACTGATTTGCATTGATGGAAGAAGTTTCCACATGTTGGTCATTTTCGACATTGGTGAATGCACAGGTCAGGTCTATCTAAGTCAAAAAACACAAACCAAAAAAAAAAAAACAAAACAAAACATATTTTTAAATGTTCAGAAGAATAAAGTCGAAAGGGGCAGCTAGGTGGCGCAGTGAAGTGAGCACCAGCCCTGCAGGCAGGAGGACCTGAGTTCCAATCTGACCTCAGACACTTAACACTTACTAGCTGTGTGACTTTGAGCAAATCATTTAACCCCAAATGCCCTGCCTTCCCCCTTCCAAAAAGATCAAAAGCAAAAAAGAAGCAAGTTGAAATTTTCAGCTGCTTATTATCTGACTTGTGGTTTTATTTGTTATAATTTTATTATGAAATTAAACATTAATGAAGATGAATATCTATATGAACAAAAAGATAAACAGGAGAATACCATATGTATAACTGTGACCTTCAATTCCAAAGTTCTATGTTTTTTAAATCTATATTAAATTCAATAGAAAATACCCAAACTGCCCTGTTTTTCTGTGTCACCTTCTGAATTTGCTTCTACATTCTAAGTTGAACTGTTTAACATTTCTCCGAGAAAGGGTTGAAACTGACTGATATTCTGTGCTTCATTTAGAATCCCAGAGGATTCTGAGGAATAAGTATTCCCTCCCATAACTAAGAACTATTTGTGACCATTGGACTTAAATCACAGCCAGATGCTTTTAATGGGACAGTCTTCATGATATGGACTGAAAAGGAGTAGAGACTACAACAATAACAGGAATATCCTGTCTCTGTGACAATTAGGACTGAAGACTGAAAGAATGAAGCCATAAGGAACCGGTGCTCCATGAGGCAACAGGAGAAAGAAAAAATTGAAAGAAAAAACTGAAAAGAGTGATAAACTGAGGCAAATAAGAGAGATATTTAGAAAGTTAATTGGATGTTCTACATGAATCTCAGAGCAGAAGACTCCCATTAAAATTACTAGCAATAACCACCTGTTCAGGAACCAAGGGAAATTCCAGATAAACATCTGCTCTTTCCCCAACATTTCCTTTGTGCACCTGGACAATTATAGACAATGGTTGTTTCTTTTAATTAAACATTTCCAATATCCTCATTTTCACCTGATACATAAAGAGAACAAGGGTTAGTTAGCGATCAACTAAAATTTAAATTAATATAAAGAAACAAACCTCTATTTGAATGTTAGGAAATTTTCCAATGGTGAGGCCTGAGCTATTATGATTATAACATTTTTTTTAAAAATGTAATTGTAATGGTAATAGGAATTTGAAGATTTTCCCTGTCCTTTGATAGGCCTAAGGGAATTTGAAGACCTTCCCAGCCCTAAATAGGCCAAATGTAGTCATATGATACCCAAAAGGGAAGGAGCTTGCTAAAAGGGTGGAGCAGGAAGGGTGAAACAGGAAGCAGCAGAACAGAGCATGAGCAGAGCTGGGAACAGGGAGAACTGAGGCACAGCAGCTAGCATAAATGAGGGAGGGGTATTTTTGCTTAAGGGAGTCTGTTTTGTTTTCAAGGCCTGATGGAGGGAATATTTGAGGATGTCAGTGCTCTCTGCATTGTTGATATGTACCAACTTCTTGTTTGCTATGATGGATTTGGCTTTCTGGTATGGGGATTTGACTTTCTGGTGTTTGAATAAATGTTTTGGTTCTGTCTTCCACGTGGAGAGTCTGGTACATTTTGCAATTCAGTACTAAACCGGCACATTCATAGCTGTCATGGATGCTGTGAACATTGCAATTGAGTTATAAAACTCCACAAAGAGAAATAGAACATATTGATCTGAAAGATAATATACTACACTAAGAAGTAAGCTAAGTATTATAACATGATGTGGTTGATATAGTAATGATTGCAATAATAACAATGATAATTAACTTTAATATGGCAATTATTATGTGCCAGGCACCATGCTAAGCATTTTACAATTATTATCTCCTTTGATCTTCACAATAACCCTGAGAGGTAGATGCTATTATTATCTCCATTTTATAGATAAGGAAACTGAGGTAAACAGAGGCTGTTACTTATACAAGGTCATATAGCTAGTAAAAAAGTTTCTGAGGTTGGATTTGAACTTAAATTTTCCTGATTTCAGACTTGATGCTCTAGGTACTAGGGCATGTAGCTCTCCAGCATGAAAGTGGATAGAGAGAAAAGGTAGTGACCAGGCAAAAAATATCACACTCTGAATCAATCATACAAAGAGATCAGAAGGGTCTAAGAAAGACTCAGATCTGCCTAGGACAGAGAGAACAGAAACCTTAGTCTATTCAATGACACTCAGCAGTGTCAGATTTTGTTTACTTTTTTGGTTTTATTTTTTGTTTCCTGTTTTCCTTTCTTTGCACCTTAAAAAAGTTATCCTTAGTAAGAAATAAGCATAGGCAAGAACAAATTCACATATTACCCATGTATGAAAATGTATATCTGATTCTATACCTCTGACACATGACTCCACAGTTAACACATAGGAATAATACATCATGATCAGGTTTCTTGAATCATAATTGGTCTTTGTATTTATCAGTTAAAATTTTTGAAATTGGAGGTGGAGCCAAGATGGTGGTGTAAAATCAGGAAAACTCCATGAGCTCCCCCATAACCACCTCAAATACCTCTAAGATATGATTCTGAACAAATTTTAGAGCTACAGAACCCACAAAATGATAGAGAGAAACAAATCATCCACTGAAGGAAGCCTGGCAGGCTGGCAGGAAACATCCATCAGAGAGAGCTGGGAGCAGATTCTAGCCCTGCGTGAGCCTGCAGTTTTAGCCCCAGGGCATCCCTGACCAGCAGAGGCTGGAGAGGACTTCAGGAGAGTGGATCACCAGTAGCTGTGGTGGTTTACATAAATATCAACCTATAAATAAAAAAGACAAAGTAAAAGGTCAGTGTAGAACTCTGCTAGAACTTGGGGGGACAGAGAGAGAGCATGGTCCAGCCTCTGCCCATGGAGTGAGAAGCAGCACAGGCCTGAGAGCCATTCAGCCACCTCCATGTGGCTGATTGAGAGCTCCTGGCCTGCAGATTGTAGAGAGGCCAAGCAACCATTCAGAGAGTAACGGCTCTTGCTTTAACCTGCCTGGATTTGGATCATGCTCTTGGGTACTGGTCCTGAGGTGAGTGACCAGTGAGCCAGAGCTTGTGGGGGTTGTAGAGATGGCACCCTCCTAATAGCTCTAGCAGCTGCAAAAAGCCCAGCAATTTGGGACAAAGCTCTCCCATTTGGAAGCAGAGTTCTATTGTGGCAAAGAGTTCAAAAGTCAAGTAATTGAGTGGCAACATAAGCAAGCAAAGGAAGCAAAGCAAACACAGCAACCTAACTTTAGATTTCTTTTTTGGGAACCAAAGCATGGAATGGGAGGGAGACAACAAAGTCAGAACTCCTGCCCCAAAATCTTCCAAGAAAAACATGAACTGGTAACAGACCATGGAGGAGCTCAAGAAGGATTTTGAAAATCAAGTAAGAGAAGTAGAGGAAAAATTGGGAAGAGAAATGAGAATGATGCAAGAAAATCATGAAAAGAGAGTCAACAACCTAACTGAAGAAAATAACCCTTAAAGAACAGATTAACTCAAATGGCAAAAGAGACCCAAAAAGCCTCTGAGGAGAAGAATGAAGACAAGAATGCCTTAAAAAGCCAAATTTACCAGATGGAAAAAGAATTTCAAAAGCTCACTAAAGAGAATAATTCCTTCAGAATTAGACTGGAGCAAATGGAAGCTAATGACTTTATGAGAAATCAAGATACTATTGAACAGATCCAAACAAATGAAAAAAAATAGAAGGCAATGTGAAATATCTCATTGGAAAAAACCACTGACCTGGAAAATAAATCCAGGAGAGATAATTTAAAAATTATTGGACTACCTGAAAGCCATGATCAGAAAAAGAACCTAGAAATCATCCTTCAAGAAATTCTCAAGGAAAATTGCCCTGATATTTTAGAACCAAAGGGAAAAATAGAAATTGAAAGAATTCACCTATCACCTCTTTAAAAAGACCCTGAAAAGAAAACTCCTAGGAATATTATAGCCAGGTTTCAGAGTTCCTAGATCAAGGAGAAAATATTACAAGCAGCCAAGAAGAAACAATTTGAATATTATTGAAATACAATCAAGATAGCACAAGATCTAACAGCTTCTACCTTAAGGGATAGAAGGGCCTGGAATATGATATTCCAGAGACCAAAGGAGCTAGGATTAAAACCAATAATCACCTGCTCAGCAAAACTGAGCATAATGTTTCAGGGGAAAATATGGTTATTCAACAAAATAGAGGACTTTCAAGCATTCTGGATGAAAAAAAAAGAGTTGAGTAGAAAATTTGACATTCAAATACAAGAAGCAAGAGAAGCATGAGAAGGTAAACAGGGAAAAGAAATCATAAGGAACTTATCAAAGTTGAACTATTTACATGCTGACATGAAAAATGATAATTGTAAGTTATGAAATTTTTCTCAGTATGAGGACAGTTGAAGGGAATATAAATGTATGTATGTATGTATTTATGTGTATATATGTGTGTGTGTGTGTGTGTGTGTGTCTATATAGGAGGCTATATGTGCATATGAATACATACGTATGTATATATATGTGTACAGGTATACAAAGACAGAAGGCACAGGATCAATTGAATAGGAAGGAATGATATTTAAAAGGTGAAATTGAGAGGTGGAAGAGGAATATAATGAGAAGATATGGGAAAAGGCAGAATGGGGTAAATTATGTCAAATAGAAGAGGCAAGGGAAAACTGTTACAGTGGAGGGGAAGAACAGGAAGGCAAAAGGGAATGAATGGATCAACCTTAGTCTCATTGAATTAGGCTTAGGGAGGGAATGACATACACACTAAATTGGGTATCTTACCCTATAGGAGAGTAGGAGGTAAGGGGATGAGAGGGGGGGTGATGGAGGGCAGGGCAGGTTGTGGGGGAGGGTAGCTAGAAGCACACACTTTTTGAAAAGGGATAGAGTCAAAGTAGAAAATAGAACAAGTGGGGGGTGGGATAAGATCGAGGGAAATAAAATGAGTCTTTCACAATATATCCACCATAGAAATGTTTTGCATAGCTGCACATGTACAGCCTGTATAGAATAGCTTATCTTCCCAGTAAGCATGGGTGATGAGGGAGGAAGGGAAAGAATCCAGAATTCAAAGTTTTAAAATCAAATGTTTTAAAAAGTTATTGTTGTTGTTGTTGTTGTTACTTATTATTATTATTCTAGATGCAACTGGGAAATAAGATATTCAGGCACTAGGGTATGGAGATACATCTTGCCCTGGAAACTCAGAGGGCATATGGGGGAGGATACAGGAGAGAGCAGATTGGGGGACATGGTATACAGGTGGATCACTGTTTTGGGGTGATTGGTAGGGGAAAGACAGGGAGAAAATTTGTCACTCAAAATCTTGTAAAAATGAATGATGTAAACTAAAAATATACATAAAATTTAATTAATAAATAAATGAGTGAATAAAACTTTCAAAATTGTTTTCCTTTACATCGAAATAGGCATTGTACATTGTTCTCCTGGTTGCACTCACTTCACTCCCCATCAATTCATACAAGTCTTTTCAGGTATCTCTAAATCTACCAACTCTTATTTCTTACCGAGCAATAATACTCTAATTCAATATTATCATTGGCCCAGCCATCTCCCAATTAGTGGATATGTAAATTGTCTCTAGTATTTTGCAACAACAGAAAGTGCTGCTCTACATTTTTTAAAAACTTAATAGAATTTTTTTCCAATTACATATAAAGATTGTTTTCAATATTTGCTTTTATAAGATTTTGATTTCCAAATTTTTCTCCCTCCCTCTCCTCCACCCTTCCCAAGACAGCAAGTGATCTGATATAGGCTATATATTAAATTATATTAATCATATTACCACATTATTTATGTTGTGAAAGAAGAATCAGAACAAGGGGGAAAAAATGAGGAAGAAAAAACCCACCAAACAAACAAAATGTGAAAATAATATTATTTGATTCATATCCCATAGTTTTTTTTCTGGATATGGATAGCATTTTTCATCTTGAACCTCTTGTAATTGTCTTGGATCCTTGTATTGCTGAGAAGAGGTAAGTCTAAGTATACAGTGTTCTCTTGGTTCTTCTCATTTTGCTCAGCATTAGTTCATCCAAATCTTCCAGGTTTTTTTTTTTTTTATATCTGCTGCTTATTTTTTCTTATAGCACAGTAGTATACCACTACATTCATAAATCACAACTTGTTCAGCCATTCTCCAACTGAAGGGCATCCCCTCAATTTTCTTTTCTTTTCTTCCAAAAAAGAGCTGCCAAACATATTTTTATACCTATGGGTCCTTTTCCCTCTTTTATGATCTCTTTGGGATACAGACCTAGTAATGGTATTTCTGGATTAAAGAGTATGCACAGTTTTATAGCCTTTTGGGTGTAGTTTCAAATTGCTCTCCAGAATGGTTGGATTAGTTCACAACTCCATCAACAATGCATTAGTGTTCCAATTTTCCCACCTCTTTTCCACCATTTATCATTTTCTTTTTCTGTCATAGTAGTCAATCTGATAGGTGTGAGACCTCAGAGTTGTTTTAATTTGCATTTCTCTCAACAATAGTGAGTTAGAACATTTTTTCATATGATTATAGACAGCTTTAATTTCCATCTGAAAACTGCCTGTTCATATCCTTTGGCCATTTATCAACTGGAGAATGACTTGTAGTTTTATAAAATGTAATCTGTTCACTGAGAAATGAGGCCTTTATCAGAAACATTGGCTATTAAAAACTGTTTCCCACATTTGATCATTCCTTCTAATCTTAAATTACACTGACAAAACCTTTTTAATTTAATGTCATAAAAATTATTCATTTTGCATTTCATAATGTTTTCTGTCTATTGTTTGATCATAACTTCTTCCCTCCTCCATATATCTGGCAGGTAAACTATTCCTTGCTCTCCTAATTTGCTTATGGTATCACATTTTGTTTTTAAATCATCTACCCATACCTATGAGCAATTGATATTTTTCCAATTGTTCAAATCTGACTTTCTTTGTGTGAAAAGTGTTTTGTAATTGTGTTCATATAATTCCTGGCTTTGTCTTGGCAGGTAGACTCCCAAATATTTTATAATGTCTACAGTTATCTTAAAAGGAATTTCTCTATCTCTTGTTATTGGATTTTTAGTAATATATAGAACTCCTTATGATTCATGTGCGTTTATCTTATATCCTCCAACTTTGCTAAAGTTAATTATTTCAAGTGCTTTTTTAGTTGATTCTCTAAGTATATCATCACATCATCTGCAAGGAATTATAACTTTGTTTCCTTATAGCTTATTCCAATTCCTTCAATTTCTTTTTCTTCTCTTATTGCTAAAGTTAACATTTCTAGTACAATATTAAACAATAGTGGTGATAATGGGCATCCTTGTTTCACCCTTTGATCTTTCTGGGAAAGCTTCTAGCTTATTCCCATTACATATAATGCTTGCTGATGGTTTTAGACAGATACCTACTTATGACCTCAAGGAAAACTACATTTATTCCAATGCTCTCTAGAGGTTTTAATAGGAATGGGTACTATATTTTAACAGAAGCTTTTTATGCATCTATTTAAGGAATCATATGATTTCTGTTAGCTTTGCTGTCCATGTGGTCAATTATGCTGATAGTTTTCCTAATATGGAACTAGCCCTGCATTCCTGGTTTAAACCCCACCTGATCATGATGTATTATCTTGGTGTTAAATTGCTGTAATTGCTTTACAAATATTTTATTTTAAAATTTTGCATCAATATTCATCAGGAAGATTGGACTACTATTTTCTTTCCCTGTTTTGTTTCTTCCTGGCTCTTATATGATTTTTAAGCTCCTTGTTGTGCTCTTCTTTCTGGCCTTGAGAATATTTCCCATTTTTCTTTGTCCTTGTCGGTTGCTACTGATTTCCATATTACAGTTCATTATTGATCAAGCTAATAAAAATATGGACAAGATACATATATATATATATACATACAAATATGTGTATTTATGTGTGTATGTGCATGTACATATACATACACATATATGTGTGTGCATCACATAGGCAAATTTAAAGAGAAGGGATTGTTTTAGTTTCTTTTCACAAGAATCATATAATCAGGAAAACTGCTAATAAGAGAAAAGTTTACAGAAATACTATAAGACTTTAAGTGCTATTTGATTTTTCACCTGTTCCCCAGGAATGGTGAGGCAAGAAAATCGGAAGCAGAAAACTAGAGAGAAGGTCTTTTCTTCAAGGCTCTCTTAGTAGTTTCTTTTTTTTTTTTTCACTGAGGCACTGAGAGAATGGAAAGTTAGGAAGTACTTGTGGAACATTATTAGCTAAGTAAGAAAATACATGAAGTCAGAGGACTTAAAAAAGAATGCTTATCTATTAACTTTGAAAAATAAGGGATTTTGATAATAAATTGGCTTAAAATTCTGAGGTCTTGGGACAAAGCCCAATAGCAATTGATTCTCTGATAGGGATTCAAGCTGATTTAGAGAAAAAGCATTCTATTCAAAAATGCCCCTAAGTCCATGGTTAGATTAACCATTTTTTCCTGTATATTTAATTTACTGTATTTATTCAACAAACATTTATTATACACTTACTAAATGCAATGAATGCTACATAACTGTCCCATCTTGTCCTTCCAAAGATTTGAGTCCCATCCCTAACCTCTAACTTCTGTAAATGAGGCCCTGTTACCTATAATCAAATTTCAATATACTTTTGGCAATTTTTTCATGTAGATTTTATTCCACTTATAATCTTACTATGCAAAATAGATATACTTCATCTTACACAATAGATGTTTTCCTAAAGAGTCATATGTAAATCCCATTTTTATATACTGAATCAGATTTTATATGCACCAGAGAGACTTTCTATTTAAAGAATTCTGATATTAATTCTTCTGAATTGTGACTATTTGCCCACCAAAGGATCTGCTTTACAAGCTTGAATTTTCACTTTTCATGTTTTCTTATAGCAGGACACACCCACTTTGGAATCCAAACAACAGTGAAAGAATATGTTAAATAAAAAGCTATTATAAGGTGAATTATTATTTTAAGTTTTAAATATTTAAGTTTAAATATTATTTTTTTATTATTATTATAAGGTGAATTTGCCACTGAGAGCTTCAAGTTTCTCACTACAATTTTAATAAATTATATTCATTAATCTGTGTGCTATGTAGGATAGAGCTCTATCTATATTGTTTTACCTGTCTATCTTTATTGTTTTAATAGGCATCTCACACTAAACATTAGCTTCCACCTAAACATGACACTGCCAATCTTCTCCACTTCTTTAAAGAATACTACTTTATCTCCAGTCACCCAGCTATACAACCTCTAATTACATCTGTAATTCTTCCCTCTCACAAACCTATTGTAGCCAATTTGCGACTAAATCTAATCAAATCTATTTCTACATCTCACATCTGTTCTCTTTTCTCCACCCAGACAACCACTTTCCTTATTCAGACATACATTACCTTTCACCTTGATGATTTCAATGGCTTACTAATATGTCTCCTTGCCTCCAGTCACATCACCTTCCAATTCATCTTCTACACAATTATCATTATACTACTACTAATGCATAGGTCTGAACATGTCACTCCTTTATTCAATAATCTTTGGGGATTTCCTATTGCCTCTAGGATAAAAAAGTAAACTACTATGTAAGATTTCAAAAAAAAAAACTTTCATGATTTGTCTGAAGAAAACTTTCTAGACTTACTTCTTTTTTTTTTACTTTTATTTTTCTTAAATTTTATTTTAGTTTGCATCATTCATTTCCACAAGATTTTGAATTACATATTTTCTCCCCATCTTTCCCCTACCCAACACACCAAAACAGCAATCCAAGTGTATTCTCCCTCCCCCAGTCTATTCTCTCCTATGTCTTCCCCCCTCACCCCTCTGACTTTTCCATAAGGCAGGATGGATCTCCCAACCACAGTGCCTATGTATTTCAAGTTCCAGTTGGATGAAGTTAATAATAATAATAATAATTGCATATATATATATATATATATATATATA
>JAQQSU010003180.1:10000-14442 GCA_028627135.1 Pseudochirops cupreus | reverse complement strand
GCTCACTTTGAGAAGAGTTGTGTGATTTGGCCAGACGAGACTCTGGGCAGCCGTTGAGCCCCCCGGCTGTGAAAAGCCCAGATGTTGGTGCTTCCCTCTCTGGTAACTGACTAGGTAACTGATGTAATGGTCAGACGCTGGAAGCTGTCTGCTGATCTGTTTTTCTGTTTGTTGGTAACTTCTGTTTGTATTCTCTGAAGTTCAGGGTGCCGACTTTTTCCCCTGAACTAGGTAAATGGTATTTGATTAATTAAAGCAAGATTGTTAACCCATTTTGCGTTGCTTTCCTTTAGAAAGGCAGATCTAAGAACCTGTGCTAGCAGCCATCCTGGGTGTGCTGGGGTGCTTGCTGTTACAATGAGATGCTTGACCCCATTCTGTCTCTCCCTGTATCCTCTCATTCTGTTCATCTCCCACCTCTCAATTTCACCTTTTAAAATATCATCCCATTCTATTCAATTAATCCTGTGGCCTCTGTTTATGTATATCTATACACATAGATTCACATACTCACATATGTATTCGTATGCATATATACCCTCCTATATAGACATATGTGTATGTATATATACATATATATATGTGTGTGTATATGTATATATATATATAGAGAGAGAGAGAGAGAGAGAGAGAAAGAGAGAGACAGAGAGAGAGAGAGAGAGAGAGAGAGAGAGAGAGAGAGAGAGAGATGCATTTATATCCCCTTCACCTATCCTCCTTCTGAGAAAAGTTTCATTAGTTACAATTCTCATTTTTCCATGTTGGCATATAAATAGTTCAACTTTGATAACTTCCTTATGATATCTTTTCCATGTTTACATGCTCATGCTTCTTGTGTTTGAATGTCAAATTTTCTATTCAGTTCTGTTTTTTCCTCAAGAATCCTTGGAAGTCCTCTACCCCATTGAATGACCATATTTTCCCCTGAAACATTATACTCACTTTTGCTGTGTAGTGGATTCTTGGGTTTAATCCTAGCTTCCTTGGTCTCTGGAATATCATATTGCAGGCCCTTTGATCTCTTAATGTAGAAGCTGCTGGATCCTGGGTTATCCTGATTGTGTTTCCACAGTATTCAAATTGTTTCTTCTTGGCAGCTTGTAATATTTGATACTTGATCTGGGAACTCTGGAATCTGGCTATAACATTCCTAGTTTTCTTTTTGGAATCTTTTTCAACAGGTGGTAAGTTAATTCTTTCAAGTTCTATTTTGCCCTCTGGTTCTAAAGTATCAGGGCAATTTTCTTTGAGAATTTCTTAAAGGATTCTTTCTAGGTTCTTTTTTTTTGATCATGACTTTCAGGTAGTCTGATAATTTTTAAATTGTCTCTCCTTGATCTATTTTCCAAGTCAGTGATTTTTTTCAAAGAGATATTTCACATTGCTTTCTATTTTTTTCATTTGTTTGGATCTGTTTCATAGTATCTGGATTTCTCATAAAGTCATTTGATTACATTTGCTTCACTCTAATTCTGAAGGAATTATTCTCTTCAGTGAGCTTTTGAGATTCTTTTTCCATCTAGCAAATTTGACTTTATAAGGCATTCTTCTCCTCATTGGCTTTTTGGGCTTCTTTTGTCAATTGAGTTAACCTATTTTTAAGGTGTTATTTTCTTCAGTCAGGTTGTTGACTCTCTTTTCATGATTTTCTTGCATCATTCTCATTTGTCTCCCCAGTTTTTCCTCCATTTCCATTATTTGGTTTTCAAAATCCTTTTTAAGCTCCTCTATGGCCTGTAACATGTTTACATTTTTCTTGGAAGTTTTTGGTGCAGGAGTTCTCACTGTGCTGTCTTCCTCCCATTCCATGCTTTGATCCTTTTCGTCCCCAAAAAAGGTATCTAAAGATGGACTGCTGAGCTTTCTTTGCTTCCTTTGCCTGCTCTTATTGCCAGTCAGTTACTTGACTTTTGGGCTCAGTAGAACTCTGCCTTCAGAAGGGAGAGCTCTGTCCTAAATCACTGGGGTTTTTGCAGCTGCCAGAGCTATTAGGAGACTGCAGTCTCTGTAGCCTCCACCACCTTTGGCTCACTGGTCACACACCTCAAGACTACCACGCAAGACCACAGTCCCGATCCAGGCAGCTCAAAGCCAGAGGTTAAGTGCTATATGCAGACTGAGAGCTCTGAAGCAGCCATGTGGAGGCTGCAGGGCTTCCACTTCGGACTGCTTCTAGCTCTGGAGGCAGTCTGTTGGACTGTCTCCCTCAAATTTAGCCAAGTTCCACTGACCTTTTTCCCTTTGTCCTTGGCTCTTATGGGTTGATAATTCTGGAGACCACCATTGGTCTCCTGAAATCTCCAGTTATGGCTTCTCCTGCAGGGCCTGGGGCCAAAACCACATGGGCCTGGTCTCTGCTCTCAGCTTGCTGTGATGAACCCTTTCCATCTGCCTGCTGCGCTGCCTTCAGCAAGGACTTTGTTACTGTGTCATTTTGTGGGTTCTGTACCTTTTAAATTTGTTTATAGTCATAATTTATAGATATTTGAAGTGATTATTGGGGGATCCATGGAGTTATCCTGCTTTTACACCACCATCTTGACTCCAATGCTCCCTCCCTCCCCAAGATTCTTCAAAAGAAATAGATTGCTTGTTAGGTTCTGAGCACTTCTCATCTGAAGTGTTCAAGCAGAGTACGCATAGCTTGTCTATAAAAGATGCAACAGCCAAATTCACACCTTGGGTTAAAGGTCCAATTAATTCCCTCTAAAATCCCTTCAAATTTAGGCTTCTATGATATCATGAATTAGACATCATAGAATTGTGGTTGTAGAACCAGGAGATTTCAAAGCTTAGCTAGTTCAACTTACTTTATTTTACACAGAGGGAAACTAAGACCCAAGTACCTCAAGTGACATACAAAAGTCATGCAAGTAATAAACATAGGAGACAGTATTGGCACCCAGGTCTTCTGAATTCAGTGTATAATACTTTAGACTATAGAAATTTCCACAGAAGTCACTTTTTGCTGTTAGTTTTAGGTCTATACATAAAATTACCAATTCAGAGGTTTAGTTAATTTTAAATAATGTTATGAACTATCAATTTTTTTCTGTTTGTTTAATACTTTCATATGTTGTGTTTTATATATATATACATATACATATATATACATATGTATATTATATATAATATTTTATATGCTATTGGAATTTTTATTTCAAAATGTATGGAAGTAGATTGAAGTAGATAGAATACTGTTCTTGGAAGTACAGAAAGATAAAGTTCAGATCCCTTCACTAGCTACTAGCTACTATTTGACCATTACTATACATGTCATACAGGGCAAAACACAATCCTCCTCTTAATATAACACTACTCTTTAAGGTTTATTTTCTAAGTTATGGCTAGATTTGGATCTTTGGGAAGAAGTTGCTAAAAAGTAATTTGGAGATTTTTATTTTTCCTAGAAGATATACAAAAGAAAATAAAAGTCCATATATCTAGAAATATTTGAGTACAGTTAATCCTGAAAGCAAGTAGCAAGCTTACAGGAAGCAACTGAGTCTCATTCCATATAGATGCAGATTTCTATAAAGTTATAAAGGAAGCATGGCATAGTAGAAAGCACTTGGAGATGAAGGATCCAGTAAACCTCAGTTCTAGTTCCTATTTTGCCTGGTAATAGCTATGTGACTTGAAGAAATAACTTCTACTCTGTGTACCTCAGTTTCTCCTCATGTAAGACTGGATGATGTCTAAAGGTGTATCTATTCTGTAAGATGTTGAACAAATACTTCATTACTTCAGTGGAGCTGAAATCACATCCATGTGGGGACAGAGCATGTCCTATCCATCCCTATTTATTCTGTGTGACTTTTATACAGTTCCTTATGAGTCCATTCAACAGGATAGAGGCTTTCATCTCAGTCTTTGAAGAATCAACAGACACCAGTGTGACACTTTGGCCATTCACATGGGTAGTAGGAACAAGATTCTCATCTCCATTTAAATTAGATGAAATTCCTTGAAAAGGTGTTGAACTTAATGGACTTAAGGCTCAAGATGTTGACATCATTTCCTGGCATTTTAATACATTCACAAGGAAGTCCAAGTGCTCTCTTGGCAGTCCATGATATGAAACTCAGGAAAGAAATCTTTGCTCACCTGAATCAATTTAGGGAGTTTCAATATTTACTCTTGTGGATGTCTTTCTCCTGCCATGGCTAAGTAAATCTCCTTGTTTTAACTGTTGAATGTTAAAATGCTTAATGTTAAAATTTCCTCATTCTGTTCCAATACTGAATATAAGAAACTGAGTCAAGCCCAGCCCAGAACTATTGTTCTGTATTCATGCTACTTATTAACCAACCATTGTTTACAGCAATACATATTCTGGGTAATTTCCTTCCCCCTACTTCTTATGTACAAGTCATCATTGGTATTTTACATATTCCCTAATTTTTTTTTTTAAATTTCCTTTATGTTTCCTTAAATTTAGA
>JAQQSU010003180.1:0-5000 GCA_028627135.1 Pseudochirops cupreus | reverse complement strand
ATGTATTAGCAGCAATTCATCAAATCAAGGATAGTTTCCTAGGCACTTAGGGAAATCCATATTGTTAGGATTGTCCCAAAGGACAGTATCTTGACTCTCCTAACTGCATATAAGGAAGGAACAGTTGATAATTAACATAGGATTCCTTTGTTGTTGTTGTTGTTTTTCTCAGTTCCACAGACTAAATATTGGTTTGCTTAAATCTAGCTATCAGCTTTATCAGAAGTGAACTATATATACCCCTGTAGTGTGGGAAAAAAATACTTTATAAAACAACCTCCTTATGTAATGCAAATGGAGTTTGATTTATGGGTGATCATTAATAGCCTTTAATCAAAGTACAACCTGTTAGACACATCTTGATTTGCTATTAAGACCATATAAAATTAAGAATGTTTTCAAAATGGCTCTTATTTACTACAGAATTTACTCCATGGGCCACCTTCAGCTATTACTTTATCAATGATTTATGGTCTGTTGATTATATGTGCCAAGGTTGTGGTTGGTGGTGGTGGAGGTATTGTGGTTATTGCTATTGTTTTTTAAGTCCAAATAATAAAAGATAGTCTCAGTATGTGCATATCATATATAGTAATTGTTAGGACTCATTAATGTAGTGTAGAAAACGACAAGAAAATGAAGAAGAACAAATGACTACAAACCCCAACAATTTAGGACATAACTCTCTGCAATCTGGGAGCAGAGTTCCACTATGGCAAAGAGCTCAAAAAATCAAGTAATTGGCTGGTAATATGAGCAAGCAGAGGAAGCACAAACAAACCTCAGAATCCTTTTTTGGAGACAAAAAGGATCAAAACGTGGAATGGGAGGATGACAATGAAGTCAGAACTCCTGCATCAAAAGTTTCCAAGAAAAATATGAATTGGTTATGGGCCATGGAGGAATTCAAGACAGATTTTGAAAATTAAGTAAGAGAAGTGGAGGAAAAATTGGGAAGAGAAATGAAAATGATGCAAGAAAATCATGAAAAGTGAGTCAAGAGCCTGACTGAAGAAAATAAAACCTTAAAAAAAGTCAGACTTTTATTTTCATGTTATTCTATTCTTTTTTTCAAATACCATTCACTTAGTTTTACTCAAATTATTTTGATCCTATTTTATTCCCATAGGCTTTTCCCATTTTCCCATACCTTTGTTTACCTAACAATTACGTAGTTTTAGTTTTCATTTTACCATTATCTTTGTGGTCTTTCTTTTATGCATTCTATCATCTGTTTCTTCACCTTTTTGTCATTTCTCTTTCCCCTCTCAATTAAGTGATAAAAAACTCCCATTTCTTTTTCCCCTCCAAACTTTTCTATTGTTGTTGTTGCTGTTGTTGTCCTTTAATTGCATTTATTTATCTTTCTTTTCAATATGGCCCTTCTCCCAAAACTGTGATTCAACCACATTCAGAGTTTATCAGTTCTCTCTTTGGAGGTAGATTGTATTTTTTATCATGGATCCTTGGATCCTTTGGAATTGCCTTGCATCATTGTCTTGCTCAGAGTGCTCAAAGTCTTTCACGGTTGATCACTGTATAATGTTGTTGTTATTATGTATAATGTTTTCCTGGTTCTGCTCACTTCGATTTGCATGACTTCATGTATGTCTTCACAAGATTTTCTGAAACCTTTCAGCTTATCAGTATCACATCACACTAACATACCACTATTTGTTTAATCATTCCATAGTTGATGGCTATCCCTTCAATTTCCAATTCTGGCCACCACAAAAAATAGCTGCCACAAATGTATTTTATCTTTAAATAGATTAATTTCTCTTTTTTCAATCTCTTTGGGGTACAGATCTAGTAGTGGCTTTGTTGGGTCAAAGTGTCTTTACCATTTTGTATCCTTTTTGGTATAGTTTCAAATTGTTCTCCAGAATGATTGGAGTAGTTCACGACTCTACCAACAGTGCTTTAGTGTCCCAGTTTTTCCACATACCCTCCAGCATTTGTCATTAACTTTTTCTTTCACATTAGCCAATCTGATTGGTATGAGGTAGTTTTTCAGAATTATTTAATTTGTATTTTTCTAATCAGTAGCATTTTAAAGTATATTCTCATGTGGCAATTGAGAGGTTTGATTTCTTCTAAATACTGCCTGTTCATTGCCTCTGAGCATTTATGAACTGAACCAATATTTATTAATGACTTTAAGTGCTAAATGGAGGGTAGAACAGAAAAGTATTTAAGTACTTTACCATGTGCCAAGCACTATGATAAACTTGGTAATACAAATAGAAAATTAACACAATGCAGCCTTCTAAGAGCTCATATTCTAATTAGGGGAAATAAGACAAAAGAGTTTAACTATGTTGTAGATTGACAGGCATGATGGCCATTGGGGTGTAACAGAAATGCCAATGGCAGTTCCCAAGTATCCTTAACATACACTGTTGGAAACAGAGATTATACTGAGAATTTAGTGTGGGGGACTTGTGGTGGGATCATTTAAAGATGGTCCTATATCTGGCAAGTTGTGATCCCTATTGATCTCTAGCCAGCATGGTTAGGCATGGTGAATTGAGGGGTAAGGAAGTCTGGTTCCATTCAGTGGGATTTAGATATGTCTAGGTATGAAAAATACAGATTGTAGTTTTGTATTAGCAAAGCAATTGGCAGTGTCAATGATGCTATCCTTCTGGATCAGATGAAGAAACATGAGCTCAGGGCAGCACAGTTCAGGTCATTCAGAGCTTTCAAATAACTGGACCAAGCAGTAAGGAATAATGGATTGATATCATGATGAAAGGAATGCCACTAGGATGAGGATGGGGAATCTGTGGTCTTGAGGCCATGACCCCTCTAGGTTCTTGAATGTTCCCCTTTCATGCAATCCAAACTTCACAGAACAAATCCCCTAAATAAAAGAATCTATTCTGTAAAACTTGAACTGAACCAAAAGGCTGCACCAAAGACCCAGAAGACCACATGTGACCTCAATGCCACAGGTTTCCCACCCCTGAACTAGGATATGCCTTTGACCCTTTACTCTTCAGCATTTGAATAGTAACATTTGACCAGACTTCTATGAAGATATAGATCAGTGGTTCTCAACCTTTCTAATGCCGCGACTCTTTAATACTCGTACGTGGGCGTATCTGTATGTGGGCTAACCTGCCTGGAGACAGATAAATGAGCAGTGTCTTGGTTCCTAAGACCATTGGAAATACGTGTTTTCTGATGGTCTTAGGCGACCACTGTGACCCCTGTGAAAGGGCCGTTTGACCCCTGAAGGGGTCACAATCCATAGGTTGAGAACCTCTGATATAGATGGCATTCTCACCAAAATTTCAACCAATGTTTAAATAACAGAGAATATGCACAAAATTATCCACGTAGTATAGTGAGGGGCCAAATACAATAAGAGAAAAGTTAATAAGAGTAAATGCAAAGTGTGGCACATGAAATCAAAGAATTATCTAAACAAGTGTATTTTTGATTAAGAATAACTAGAAAAAAGTCAAAACCAATGTGAAAAAGATTCGGGGATTTTAGTAAGCTCAATTTTAGTCATTAGTTAGAAGGGTGGCCAAAAATGAATAAATAAATAAAAGTAATGTGATCTTGGGCTACCCATAGAAGCCTGAAGAGGTCTTTCCTTTCTTGATCACATCCAGAATAATGAGTCCAGTTCTGAATGCGTTTTTTTTTTAAGTAGGAGCATAAGAACTCAGCCAAATGGAAAGCAAACTGGAGACTATGTCTTAGTGGAAATCTGTTAAATGAATTGTAGGTGTTTACCTTGAAGGACAAAAGGGTTTTGGAGAAATGATAGCTGTCCTTAGCTATTTGAAATGTTTTAAAGATAAAAATAGGGTTAGATTTGTTTTGCTTGGCTACAGAGGAAATATTTTGCAATAGTGATCAGACATAATATAGAAGCAGTTTTACACTCCATGCAATTGTGGTGGTGGTGGGGGGAACCTGCCTAAAAATGAAAGCTGTCTAAAGTTAGAATGGACTCTCAGGATGAAGACTATTGATCTATACTAGAGATCTCCAAATGAAATGTAAAGAATAACTCTCCTTTCATGTGGCAAATGGAAATCAAACTTATATTCAACTAACTGACTTCCAAGTTCCCCTTGCAACTTAATAATCCAAGATTCTGTCCTATGTAAAGACCTCTAGTCTGAATATGAAAATACCTGTATTTTAGTCTTGTCTCAGTCATTATCTAACTACCTTTGTAACATTAGGCAAGTCATTTCATTTTTCAGAGTCTCAGGTTTCTCATGTGAAAAAAGCAAAGGGGTTGGACTAAGTAATTTCTACAGCTCTCTCCAGTTCTATTGTACTATTATTATATGATTAGTACTAAAATTTTTGAGAAAGCATAAAACTGTTGGCAAAATTAGCAAATTGCATGGAAAAAATAATATATTTTGCCACTTTTGTTAATTTCTGCCTAGGAGCTATAAACACAACTACATGTGTACATTTCCATGGAACCACTTGGAGTTTTAAACGGGGGATTTTAAAATGGAAAATACATCCAATCGTAAAAAAAAAAATTCTATAATTCTAAAACCCACTTGCTTTGGGATATATTTTTTCACTACTTTTCTTGCTTAGCATGTGTGTTCTATGTCAAAAATCCTTCAGTGAGAGGTGGAGCCAAGATGGTGGCAAAAAGGCAAAGATTTATCTGAACTCTCCCTAAAACCCTGGTGAACACCTTGAAATAATGCCATAAAACAATTCCTGGAGCAGCAGAATCTATAAAAGGACAGAGTGAAATAATTTTTCAGTCAAAGACAACTTAGAAGTCAGCAGGAAAGGTCTATCACACATGGGTTAGAGGAACACAGTCCATCATAGGCTGCACCAGCGCAGAATGGGTCCCAGGAAACCAGGAGTAGACCTTTGGAGCTACTGAATCTGCAGCAACAGCAGTTGCTTCCAGAACTCTCAGCCTATTGATTGTAACGGGGTCAAACAACCGATGAGAAGGCTATAACAGGGGTTTCTTATACACATTCAGATATATA
>JAQQSU010000318.1:0-28550 GCA_028627135.1 Pseudochirops cupreus | reverse complement strand
CTTTTTGGACCTCTTTTGCCATTTGAGTTAATCTGTTTTTTAAGGTGTTATTTTCTTCAGTCAGGTTGTTGACTCTCTTTTCATAATTTTCTTGCATCATTCTCATTTCTCTTCCCAATTTTTCCTCTACTTCTTTTATTTGGTTTTCACAATCCTTCTTAAGCTGATCTGTGGCTTTTAGGCAGTCTTCATGTTTCTTAGAAGCTTTTGGTGTGGGAGTTCTGACTGTGTTGTCTTCCTCCTATTCTATACTCTGATCTTTTTTGTCCCTGAAAAAGAATTCTAGAGTTTGGTTGCTGTTCTTACTTTACTTCCTTTGCCTACTCATGTTGCTGGTGAATTATTTGATTTTTTAGCTCTGTGGAACTCTGCTTCCAGGGGGGAAAGCTCTGTCCCAAATTTCTGGGGTTTTCGCAGCTGCCAGAGCTATTAGGAGGCTGCTGCAGCCCCCACCAGCATTGCTCACTGAAAACGCATGGGGTTTTCTTCTCAAAGATATTAGACTGGTTTGCCATTTCCTACTTCAGCTCATTTTACAAATGAGGAAACTGAGGCAAGCAAGATTAAATTAGTTGCCCAGAGTCACAAAGCTAACAAGTGTGTGAAGCCAAATTTAAGCTCAGGAAGATGAATCTTCCTAACTCCAGGACTGGCACTCTATCTACTGTACCACCTAGTTCTGACAGCTGACAGTCTGACAAAAAGGGAAGGAGACAGAAAAAATATAGAAATCACACAAGGACTCAAGAAACCCAGAAATCATTTACTTGTGGTAGGCAAATAGTCTTAGACATTTTAACAGACCTGGAGTCCATTGTTATATTTAGTATTGCACATTAATTCACATAAACATTTATGACTGTAAATCATTCAGGAAGCATTAAGTGATGTGTAGAAAGTAAGTAAATTTCAGAGGAGGTAAAGGAGTATATAATTCATAGAAAGTTCTCATCCAAAATGGCTAACATTAAAAAAAAAGTCTTGATGCTTAAAAGGTTTGTCAACCCTAGGTTAATTGGGAAACTTGGTCTTGCAGAAGAATTCATTCCTTGGTGGTTCTGAAGAGTCAAGGTTTCAACATATGTGATTCCAGGAAAATAAATTGCAATATCAGTCTTCAAGTTGCTCAGCTCTAGTCCATATCCACCTTGGACCTCTTTAAATTTTCTGATGTCAGGAATCATGGACAGTCCTCTTAATATTTGTGCACTGGAAAGAAGCCTGGATTTACTCATGGACCATATAATTACTAGTCATATGATCAGAGGGGAGTCTTTTAAACTCTCTCAGCTTCTGTTTTCTCATCTTTAAAATGGATTTAGAACCAGAAATTCTTAGACATGACTATTGTTGATTGTGTGATATTGGTCAAACCCCTTAAATTCTCTGAGCCCGAAATTTCTCAACTATAAAATGGGCATAATAATACCTATGATGTCTATAACATAGGATAGTTATGAGGAAAAACCATAATATGTTTAGAAAATTCATAAAATGTTGCAATATTTAAAATGTATTATGTATTATTCCTAAAAACTTTTAGATTTAAAAGCATAATCTGTCTTGCTTGATAGATAGATGTACAGGTTGCAATTATAGTCTAAAAAATTAATATGATGGCATGCTTGGGGGTTTAACTCATTGGAGTTCTATAATCTTCACTTTTTGCTGTTCCTTTAAATCTGTTATTGATAACAAAGGGCAGAGGAACAGTTCTCTCATATTTCTTGAGAATCCAGCAACCTAGTGATATCTGATTCTGTGGTGTATAGTATCACATCACTAGAAGGGAGAAACCCAGCTTAGGCAATGCAGAATGTTTCGTGAGTGGAGTAAAGAGAAAGAAATAAAAAACGGAGAAAAGTTGCTGGAATGTACTTTCCCTAGAGAATTACCTACCTTCACTGTGAAGGAAGAACTGTAGCCAGATGTTATATTCTTCACTTGCTAGAATCAACCAATTTGTTCATTACGTTAATAGTGAAATGTCTAATGGCTAACATTTCATATTAGATTGTATACTCCAATCATCCAACTTAGGAAGTGTCTTACTTGCAATCCCTGGGTCTGCAACACCCTGTGCTGATGCCCAAAGCTCAATCAGTCAAGACTAATTTATTATGTGCTTACACTGTATTAGACACTATGCTAATCTCTGGGGCTATAGAGAAAGACAAAACACAGACCCTGACCTTAAGGAATACACATTCTAATGGAGAAAGAAAGTGTAAACAACAACATATATGTAAGATGTTTACAATGAAAATGTCAATTTCATCTCAAAATAAAAGTGCTAGGAGAGGGACAGGCAGAGAAGGACAGGTATTGGAAAGTATATGGTGGTAAAGAAAGCCGGAGGTGAGGAGATAGAAGGGAGGTGAGAACAGCCAATACTGAGGCATTGAGTCAGGAGATGGATTGTGGTATGTGAGGAACATTAAGGAGGAGGGTGTAGCTGTATCATAGAGTGGAAGAGAGAAAAGTGTGTAAGTTTGGAAAGGTAGGAAGAGGTCATATTTTAAAGGACTTTAAATGCCAAATAGAGGAGTTTCTATTTGATCCTGGAAGGGAGCCACTAAGGCATTAGCCTCAAGGTGGCTAGGCGGTGTGGTAGACAGAGAACACTCGGCCTGAAACCAGTCTCAGATAATTACTAGCTGAGTGAACTTGGGCATGTAACATAATCTCTGTTTCAGTTTCCTCCCTGTGAAATGGTGATGATAATAGCACCCATCTCCCAGGGTTATTG
This sequence comes from Pseudochirops cupreus, assembly GCA_028627135.1. Lineage (NCBI taxonomy): Eukaryota > Metazoa > Chordata > Mammalia > Diprotodontia > Pseudocheiridae > Pseudochirops > Pseudochirops cupreus. Next base: position 25,801 of record JAQQSU010000318.1, on the reverse strand, counting down.
TGAGAATCAAAAGAGACGGTATTTGTGGAGTGCTTTGTACACTGACTGGCATGTAGTAGGAGCTTAATAAATGTTTCTTGATTAGAGGAAGTTTGATGTAGTAGAAAGAGTCAGGAAGACCTGAGTTCTGCCTTGCTTAGTAGATATATGACCACAGGCAAGTTATCTAAACTCTCAGCCTCAGCTTTCTCATCTATAACAGGAGGATAATAATAACACTTCCCTTCAAAGGGCTATTGTGAAGATTAAATGGGATAGTATATGTAAAATGCCTTTCAAAATTTAAAGTGCTGTATAAAAGTTAGCTATTATTAGTGATTAAATAACAATGCAGAAGCAACATGACGTCCTGTATAAGTACATATGTAGTCCAACTGCCAAATAAAGTAAAGGATATCTTTACAGTAGCTTTTTGTGATTAAATAACATTTGGGGCTTAATTGGCAAAGATACTGAAGTGTTGTGCCATTTCCTTCTCCTGCTCATTTTACAGATAAGGAAACTGAGGCAAACATAGTTAGGTCACTTGCCCAGGGTATAATGCCAAGGCAATACCCACAGCAGCTGCTATGAATATGCATGTGTATTTCCAGGGTAGATTCACAAAATACAATAACCTCTCTTCCTCAAAGACAAAACCAAAATATTTATTTGGGGCATCATTAGTATATTAAGATTTAACTGGGTACTTATCACTAATCCAAGGAGTGCCTTTCTGTTAGACTTCCCCACAAACAAGTTCCCCTAGGCAAAATTCCTCCCCCTTCCCACTTAAGCTGCTTCTCACTCTGCTCTCTGCTCTCTTTCCTCCTTGGGCAAGCTCCTCTCACTCTGAATTCTGTGTAACCCAGGCTCCACGTGATGCAGATTCCATGTGACCCAGGCTCCAGGTGACTCAGGCTCCATGTGTTAGGCCTATTACTGGGAGGGGAAGATCTTCCTATTTCATTAACATTACACAGGGTCACATAGCTCTTTTTGTTGTTCATCCACCATTTTTGAAGAGGACATTGGCATCATGGGTTGATATCTTGGATTTAAGAGTTGCACAAAGTCATCAGTCTCATTTTCTCTTCCAGAGTCATTAAAATCCAGTGGCAAGACAAAAGTCAGGATGACTGCCAATGGCTCAGGATTCAGTATCACATAGCTAGGAAGTGTCTGGGGTCAGATTTGAACCCAGGAAAATGAGTCTTCCTGACGCCATGTCTAGCACTCTATTCACTGTGCCACCTAGTGGCATATTACCTGCTTATTTAATATTTGTTGAACTTTATGATACTTTCAAGAATGTGTTCAACAAGTTTGATGTGAAAAGGCATCTTCATTATTATAAACATATTCCTGGTAGTTTACAAATAAAAAGGAATTTAGCAATGCAGCTTGGATTTATTTGCCATCTGTCTCCACGGACTGCAAAAATGTTAAAAACCTAATTATTTCTGAGAACAATCCTTCGAGGTAAGGATAATAAATCTTAGTGTCTTTCTGTCATCTGGGGTTAGTAATAGGACCTATGGTTAGAACTATATACCCAAATCTATTCCATTCTACCACCATGCAGAGCCTCTCTAGAAAATGTTTTTTTTTTTGACATAGCATTTAATGCCTGCAATATTTTTCATATTTCATCATAAATCTTCACAGATGTCTTCAGTTTGAATTACAGGCCTGAAATTACTTTATTCATTATGAAAATGAATACCTCTAGGTAAACATATTGAGAAGCAAATTAGGGAACTTTGTACCCTGAAGTTATCCCTTCTCAGTTAAAGAAATGCTTTAAAAAAAAGATTCCATTTCCTTTCCAGTTGCTCACTGCGCCCACCTTTATCTCAAAGGCGATTTAGTTTTCTACTATTTGTTATGTAAAATCATTCAAAGGTTCTGCCTATAAATCCCTATTAATCATATATATCATTATGAGCTTTATTTTTATTTTATTTTTTGGTACAATAATCCTACTCTCAGTCAAAACAATCCAAAGAATCTTTTTTTTCTTTTTTAAACAGCCTCATGTTCAGATAAAATTTATCACCAATATGAAGAAGAAAGAATGTTCTCTGGTGGTTATAAAGTTAAAATGAATCTCCTTGATAGAGCATATTTGTTTTGCTTTTGAAGGTTAATAGATTGACTGAAATGTAAAGTGGAAAATCCCTGTAGTGAATAGAAGCCCCTCTATAATCATAGAAGACAAGAGATAATCGTCTCTTGTCTTCTCTTGAGTTTAATAGAAAGATGGGAATTGAAGAATACTTCCAAAGACTAAGCACATTTTTTCTATGAATTAACACCTCAGGTCTATCTAGGGTTAACTGGTCTTGTGCTTCTGAACAAAGACAACTGTCTTTCGTAGCTGGGGAGACCATAATTTTTGCATTTGAAACACTTGTCATATTACAATTCATTTTTTAAAATGTATATCACCACACACTACTAAATTCTAAACTCCTTGAGGGTAGGCATTATGTCTTGTTTATTCTGGTATCTCCTCCAGAAGATGCTTAATAAATGTTTTTTTCAATAGATGACCTGAAAGGCAAAAAGCTTTTAAGATACAAAGGTTTATTTGATTCCTCCCCCCCCCCCCCCCATTCTTATCTTTATGAACTTTTTACACATAAAGAATTAGACCACTTTTTTTAATTTTAAAGAATGTCTTATTAGCATCTTAACATTAAAGATTACTATAAACAACTATTTTTGCTAAACTATGTGCTTTTAATTAATTTAAATGTATGATATACCAAAACTTTTTTTTCCCAGTTTCTCTCTGTAAGTGCCTCATAGAATTTTTTGTCTCTTCCTCCTCATTTACTTTGCTTCATCTGATCATGGACTCTATTCTGTTTCTGCTTTTATTTTTTCCTTTGCGAAAGTTAACAAAGGTCATTTTCGATTTCTTTCTCTTCCTCATGCTTGTTCATCCTAATTGCTCTATGGCAATCCATTACATTATCGTGCCAAAGTTTATTTAACCATTTTCCTCTAGTTTATGAAAATCTTTGAATAGATCTTATTTTTTTCCCAACAACAGAATATATTCTTAGCAACAGAATTAGTTGGTTAAAGGGGGCATTAGGTAACTTTTTAGAAGCAGAAACAGTGCCTTTATGGGAAATAGATGGAATCTCCTGCCCCCTCTCCCACCTTTCTGCCACTATGTCCTCATCTCTATGTCCACTCTCCAAAATAGAGAAATAATTCATGATTGATAGTTGCTTGATAAGGAGCAATAGGAAGTCATTTTATATTTATCGACAGCAAGTCAAATGTCCAAATAAGCTCAGAGGAGTTTCCTAGTGACTTCATTTGAAGACACATTGATACCTATCAAAATTTGCTTCTGCCTTTATGTCCCAAATGTTCTATACAGTAACTACGAAAAAGATCTTCATCTGTCTTGTGTTCATAGACACTAATTTTAGAATCCGGTGCCACGCTGCCTTTTTTGACTCGTGTATTATCTAGTATCCTGACCCATCTAAATAGCAACAAGGTCTTGCTGCCAAGTTGGGCTGTGGTTTTCCAATAGATAACAGCCAGGCCACCCAATTTATGGTCATGCTTCTGTGGGTCTCTTAGGAATTTTGGACAGTCTCCAAGGCTTTGCCAGGTTCAAAACAGGTACTGTCATTGTCCTTCAACAGAAAATACTAATTACTAGCATTTTAGTACTCTTGATTGGTTTTCAGGTTTTTATCTCTTAAGTCCAAGCATGGATATTTGAAGCTGATGTTGTTCATCCTTCATTTGCATGTTCATCATCATGGGCTGATGTCTTGACTTGCATGCGAATTGGACTTAAACGAGGTAGAGTTTCACAAAGTCATCACCTCATTCTGTCTTCCAGAGTCATCAAAGTCCAAGGGCAAGGCAAAAGTCAAGATAATTGGCAATGGCCTGGGATGCAGTGGATGACCTTGGTATCTTTGATGGCTGACCAGGCTCTAAGTGTTCCCCAGAATCTGCTTCAGTTGGCTTCATGGCTGTTTGAACAAACTATTCCAACATCCTACCCATTCTCCCAAGGGAAGTCTTCACATGCTTGACATCCCCTTAAGTCATTGACACTAACAGTAACATTGACATTAAGTCATTGAGGGCTGTTGTTTATCCTCAGCCTGAGTTAGGTCATCTGCTAAGATGGTTTCACCAGGATTTGGCCACTACACATATTACAGCTTTTTGGAGCCCTGGTTGAGATGCGGGTGGCAGTTGGACACCAAAGGCAGATGAACAGCCCTGGAAGGGCTCAGCAAGCCCTCATATCAGAGGTGCTCGTCCTCTCTGACTGAACTTATTAAGAGAGGGACAAGACTTGTTTTCTTTCCCTAGAGTCATTGCATGACATTACTGTTGTTGATCTCTGTGTTGTAAAGCCACCAGCAGACCCTTTTCTATTAGCGTGATGTCTCTGATATTGCTCTTCCAGAACTAGGCTGGCTAAAACTCCCTCTCAGGTTCTGAGGCTGTATCCAAGGGGTTGGGCATACCCTTCACTATTAGTTAGCAGTTTGAGCCCCTGTTCTGGTGTGTTACTCCAACTGTTAGTTGAAGTGATTTGTGTGGCCCAGTGCCATTTAACTGATTAAAATCAGTGATGTTTTATTTAGAAGATATAGTAAGAACACAACCATTTTCCCCAGCATTTGAGGGTTTATTTCTCATCCTTTGGCACTACTCAATAACAAATACCACCTGAACTTGCCCTGTCAGAACTAGGGGCCTGAATCTGAAAGACTAGTTGACACTGCTCAAAGAACGTTGATGTCTCCTCCTGCTGTTCCTAGAAGATGCAAGGAATACATTCTTGGGGCTATGCATAGGACATTTCTATTGAACTAGAATGAGTGTGTGTGTGTGTGTGTGTGTGTGTGTGTGTGTGTGTGTGTGTATTTTGGACTAGACTTTTGTACAAAGTTAACTGCAAACACTGAGAAGTTAATTGTATTGTCCAGGACCATGCAGCCAATATGTGTTAGAAGCAGATATTGAACCCAGGTCTTTTAGACTATGAAGTCAGCTTTCAATTTCTTCACTTGTTTCCCCTAAGCTGGTTGGTACAGTGGATAGAGCTAAGTTCCATGAGGAACCAGCAATTTCAGAGAAAGTAAAATGGATTTTTATAGAGTAAAGATGTAATTACAAAATCATAATTTACATAGAATATGGGGATATGATTAATATTAAAAAGGCAGGAGGAGTTTGTTAAAGGATTAGATAATGGAGGAGGAGTCCTATCTATGGTTTGGTAGTTAAACATTCTGGTCATGCTGCCCTCCAATTGGCTAGCTATTGTGGTCCTGTCTGGTCAAGATAGATAGTTAGGTGTTGTGGTCCTGTCTTGGGCTAAATGGATGATGTGATTGTAGTTGAGTACAAGAGCATACCTGTTTCTGTGGGAATGGGTCTGGGGGCAGTAACTAGGTAGAGGCAGTGGATAAGATCCTATCACATGGGCATACCTGCTATTTCTGTGAGAACTATGAGTTCTTGGACACACCTGTTGTTCTAGTGAGTAGTGAGACATATATGAAGAAGTTAGGATATTGAAGGGGGGCGTGGTGATTTGAGTGACTAGGCAGGTGCAGTGGGCCTATAAGGAAGTTAAAATATTGGGACGGGGGCATTAGGATTCCATCAATGGCTCACTCTTTATGACCCCATTGTAGATTTTCTTGGTAAAGATACTGGACTGATTTGCCATGTCTTTTTCTAGACCATTTTACAGATGAGGAAACTGAGACAAACAGGTTTAAGTGACTTGCCCAGGGTCACACTTCTAGTTAGCATCTGAGGCTGGATTTGAACTCAGGAAGACTTTTCTTCCTGGCCCTGGTACTCTATTCACTGCGCCACCCAGCTGTTGGAACAGTGAATGCTTAATGGGCATTTATTTATTGGAGGATTGATAAGTATCAAAAAGTGACTCCCTACTTGGACTTTCTCCTACTTTCTTACCTCTCTGGACTTCCTTCTCTCTTCTTCTTTGCACTAATAATTTTTCCCATTCCGCAGAGGTCTGGTAAAGTGAAATAGTCATATTGTTGTTTGTTCTTTGTTCTCAAAGAAGGTCATGGCATTAGAAAGGTGATGCCATGACTTGCAAGTAGATTAGAGTTAAGTGAGGGAGAGCTGTGCAAAGTCACCAGCCTCACTTTCTCCCCGGGAGCCATCTGGGCCTAGTAGCAAGATACAGATCAGGATGACTGCAGATGGGTTTGAGACATGGCAATGATTTCTGGCAGGAAAGATATTGTAGAAGATTTCTGTCTCTGGAAAGAATTTCTTTGATCTTTTGGGAAACTGTGGGCCTGTAGAGAGATGCAAAAAATGTATGTTAAGGAGTCCTTCAATCCTGTGATTCTGTCATTCTACACAGTCATCCTCACTGTTATCAGAAGAACCTTCTGAGATCATGGCGCCATATTAAGCACTATTCAGAGCAACTCAGTCTAACTGTCTCTGCACTTTGGACACCTATATTCTAAAGGAGATAATGCAACTATAGACAAAACTATAAATAACAGAGATGCTCTGAATATCCAAAACTTTGGACACAATACAAGTGGATAAAAGAGTCAACTCTGCAAAGTGGAACATTGCAATATGTGCCCAAGGACTTAAAAGAAACCTGAGATACTAGGGAATGTGATTGAAAATAACTTAATGCTTGTCTCTTGGTTAGATTTTCATGAAAGTTTCCATAAAAATGTATTTTCCATATGATCTTTTAGTTACAGCAGAAGTAGGTGGAAAAAGGCATGGTTAAGGAATAGGGAAAGACAACCACAGTAAATAAATGCATGAATACCTTAATATTTCAACTAACTGTATTACATGTATATCATGTATTATATGATGATGGTGGTGATGGTGTTGATGATGGTAGCTAACATTTATATATGACATTAAGATTTGTAAAGCATTTTATATGTATTATCTCATGCTCACAATAACCCTGGGATGTAAGTATTATTCTAATTTTATAGATGAGGAAATTGAGGCAAACAGAGTTTTAAATGGCTTACTCTGCTGGTAAGAGCTTGGAGCAGGATCCAAACTCAGGTCTTCCCCATTCCATGCTTAACCCTTATCAATCTCATCACCCAGTATGGTACAATAGAAAGAGCACTGGCTTGGAAATCAAAGGACATGTGTTCAAATCCTGTTTCTGCCTTCCATTTCTTGGTTGACCTTGGGCAAATCACTTAAACTCCCTGAGTCTGTTTCATCATCTGTAAAATGAGGGAGTAGTTGAGTAGGTGGGACTGTTTGTCCTCTCAGGTTTTTTTAGATCTATGACCCCATGAAAAGTCTTTAATTTATTTGTCATGGACATTTCTACCAACACAGTTGACAAACTCTCAATAGTCTTCCACAGAGAGTATGACTGAAAAATCCATTACCATGCTACCAACCTGGGAATGAGCCTACAGCCAGTTCCCTGTATTTCAAAGCCTTAGAGCTTGTGTTCCACTCACATCAATTTTGATAACCTGAAGTCATCCTCCTGCCTCAGTCAAGCATTGGAAGAGGATTTGAGGGGGCTGAGGAAGCAACGGAGTGAATCCACCATTTCTGGAATCATGAGTGGACTCTTCTAGGCAACTAGGTGATCCTGTAAATAAAAAAACAGTCCTTTTAAATCAGGAAGAAAAGTTCAAATCCTTCCTAGGACATTTTGTTGAATATGTATATGCAAATAGCTTAACCTCTGTATGCCTCAGTTTCTTCATTTGTAAAATGGGGGTTAACAATAGCACCCACTTCATAGGATAGTTTTTTATATCAAATCCTGTAAAATTATTTGCATACATTAAACACTACCAATGCTACTATTATTATTATTCGTAATCACTTTACCTATCTCTTTGTGTCTGCTTCTCTGTCTTTGTCTCTGACTATCTCCTTTTATCTTTCTCTGACTCTGTCTCCATGTCTTTGCCTCTGTCTGTCTCTGTCACTATCTTTCTCCATCTGTCTCTACCTCTGTCTGTCTAGCTCTGTCTCTTTTCAGTCTCTGCTTCTGCCTCTGTCTCTCTTCTCTCTCTCATCTTTGTATTTCATCTTCTTAACACATTCCTGACACACAGTACGTGGTCGACAAATGATCGTGAAAATATTTAGGCAGGTGAGTATTTTGTAGATGTAGAGATTCTTTTGAATCCATACGACATAGTTGTCAAAGGGTTTTTCTTGTGTAGGAATGGAACTAGCCTTTGGTAAAATGTTGAAGGAAGAATGGTTGAGTCTTCCTGGAATAGTGGAAAAGTGGTTAGATTTGAAATAGAGGACCAGGGCTCTAACACTGCCTTTTCTGCTGCCTAAATTGACATATTAGACAAGTCATTTGACTTCTCTGGACCTCAGTGTCCTTACATGTAAAAAGAAGAGAGTTGGAATAGATGACCTCTAAGGCCCCTTTTAACTCTATATTTATTATTTTATAAGCATTTCCTTGCTAGTTTCTTGCTTCCCCAGTCACATCTGTCTCCATATCTTTTGCATACCCCTCACCCCAGGCACCCAGCTTTTGCTCCATTATTATTAGACTTTGCTTTCAGCCAAACTCTTCCAGCTAAGCTTACTAGTAACAAAGAAGGAGTCACATCATAAAACCACAGGCATAGATTTGGAAGGGACTTTGGAGATGATCTTTTCCTACCCCTTCACTTTACGGATAAGGAAACTGAGACCAAGCAAGATCAAGTTACTTACCTAAGGTCACATAGTTATTTAATAGTTTACTCTTCCAAAATGAAAAATCCTTAAGACCAAAAGGAATGAATAGAATTTCAGACATCATGACAAGCGGTGAGGGAGATATTTCATGACAGAAGCCCTTTCCAGTGCTCCTTAAGCCATGCTGATAACACCCACCTACTCTGTCTCTTCTTAATGTAAGGTTACCTAGGGTTCCCCCAGATAGATCCTTCTTGGAGGATGATAACAGGAAGTAAGCTAACCTGACACAGTCCTGATAAGTCGTTTGAAATGAAATTGGATCTCCCAGCTATCTTCGTTTGCTCTCATACCGAGATATGCTCTGTGTAGTTTTTCAAACAACCAACCAAGAAATTCAGATCTCTATAGGGAAAGCAAAAGAAAATGACCCTTCCCATCATCCCCACTCCCAAATAATGACAATGTTGAAGAAATACAAAGAGCATTGTATCTCTTAACCTCTTCTGTTTCCTCTCCGTACTCACTCTTTATTCTCAGACCAAGTAATGCACAGCTCACCATGACTTCTGTCACTCTTACCACATTCTAATATTCTCTGCCCTGAGTCCAGTCTCCACATCACCACCCTTTGCTAAACAATAGTGATACTCCTATCTCTGGTCCTCACCAGGCCCTCAAAGAATTATAATCAATAACTCATTTCTTTAGCTGCTCTTAAAGTGATGAGGGGATTTACCACCTTACTGAAGAAATTTCCCTAGTTACCAGCAGGGTTTTCAGACCCCTTGTAGGCCTTCCTTTCATGTCCCAATCTTTTAATAAAAAATGCCTACCTTAAGGATCTGATTTTGGATGACCTCCTAAGTTGGATGATCCTTAGGAGAGTTGATTTAAACTCCTTTGCTCTTTCATATAGCCTAGAAAGGTTGGATCTGGGCATAACTCCATTTGAGAGGCAAACCCTGTGGCAGTGTAAATGAACTACCTAGATCTCTCCTGATAAATGCATTCTACTAGCCAAGGCAAGAGTTGCCAGCACTGTTATCATCTAGGTAACCAGAGAAAGCCATCATTCTCCCTTTCTCAAAGATGTAGCCTCTCATTCAACTACAACTAGTTTTTTAAAAATTTCTTTTCCAGAACAGGATGATTTTGTTCTTCTTCTTCCAGAGGCTGAAATTGTTCCTGTTCTAGAATTTGTCTCTAAAAGAAACAATGTAAAATTGCCCTGTGGAAACATCAGACTTCCCTTATACTGAATTTTGTTTTCAGAAACCTTGGGAAATAATATACACAATGCCTCCAAGTTTCCACATGTGTGAATACAAAATGTAGCCATTACTATTTAGCCCTGAAGTCTAGCAAAAGGATATATCGTGTCTATAGTTCTTATCACTCATTTAAATTAAACTTTACAGGTGCAAAGTAGTCAGTGTTACTTGACCCTTTTTAATAGTCCAGTCACCTGGATTGCCCCTAAAGAGAGGAAATCAGCTCCAGGCTTTACAAGAGGGGGAGACAAAATGTGGAGACACAAAATATAGTTAGGCAAACATATGTGAGATTATGACAATGCCAAATTATATTTGTTTGGGACTCATGCTTTGTTTAGTTTTATTTTTGACATAAGACCCCCAAATGTAACCCTTTTGACCTGAGCATGGTACCCCTAAATGGTAAACTAAACATTCATGAAAAATTAATGGGTGAGGAAATTAGTACCTTCTTACATTTCAGACGGTGAAATGGCACCAGGGAACACTGTTAGTGACAGGCAAAAAAAAGTGTGTTGATGTACGAGACGCTTGCCCTGAAATACTTATCCTTTCAACCTTCTGTCTCTCTCAAAGCCAGTCAGCAGCCGAGGCAGCCTGACCACACTTTGCCAAGATGCCACCCAAAAAAGGTAATTTCAAAGGTAAAGTATGAGTTTAGAGAATGCCAATCTTGCTCTCAGATCCTGGGCAGTTTATTCTGAAAGGCTTTTCAAAGTTTGGGTTTCTCCCTCTGGTAGGATTATTTATTTATTTTGCTATTCTGTTCTGAGCAGCCCTCTTCTTTGCTCTTGAGAAATTTGGTGGTTTCATCCTTTGCTTTTTCTTTTTCATCTTTTATTCTGTTGATTTCTGAGAATAATGAGGGAATCCAAAGAGTATACCAAGAACCATTTGATGGACTGCTGTACTTTCTCTTCTAGTTGGGAAATCAAGGTCAGGTAAAAATGATACATTTTGGTAATCCAGACTATTTCAGACCAATAAATTGGTGTAATGAACTATATAAGTAATTCAGTTTATGGAATTATTTTAGGACAATACGTACACACATATGTACACATGTGTTCAGGTGTGAACCCATTCTGAGACTAAAAATTTAAGGAAAGTCAGAGATGGAGAGGAAGGGGAATCATGTGAAGGGAAAGAAAAGAAACAGAAAACTTGGGAGATTTTTGATGTGGAAGGACTAGGCAGTGTCAATGGAATGTGTTGTGCTTTGTTTTGTGTGATTTACTTTGAAGATTGCTTAGCATATACATGAATATGTACATGAAATGTGGTGCAGCGGAAACCACAATGTCTCTTGAATATGAAGGACCTGGGGTTCAAATCCCACCTTTGATGAGTGCCACATGAGAGACTTTGGGTAAGTAACTTAGATGGCTTTAGTTTTACTTTCTGTAAAATGCTGTTAGATTGAATGATCTCTGAGGTCCCTTCCCATTCTATGGTCATAGGAATAAGTTGTGGACCTGATGGCAGTAGTTGTACAGGGGTGGTATGCTTTTGTCTGCTAGAAGGTTGCTTTCAATTTGACTCTACTCTCCAGCAAAATAAAAAGACTAGTCAAAACTTTTTTCTTCTTTTTTCTCTTCTTTTTCTTTCTTTCTTTCTTTCTTTCTTTCTTTCTTTCTTTCTTTTTCTTCTTCTTCTTCTTCTTCTTCTTCTTCTTCTTCTTCTTCTTCTTCTTCTTCTTCTTCTTCTTCTTCTTCTTTTGCTGTGGGAAAAAGTATACACACCTTTAGAATAGAAATCTTAATGTACAAAAAGTGTTGGGGAAAATCATCTTTTGGTTTGATGTATTTAATGTTAGACTGGTAAGTGAATATGAGGACATCATTAAGTGATAATCTATTAAAGCAATCTGGCTTCAGGGCTGTCTCTGGAATCTGAGTCGTCCCCGATTGAATGCACTCAGGCATTTAGTTGACTGCAAACATCTGGAGTGTTTTAGCGATAACAGTTATCCAATGATTTTTATTGTCATCGGAAAGAGCACTTCTTTAAAGGGTTTTGTGCACATTCCCAGGGAGGCTTTTGGTAATGGACCAGAATTGCATACTAGCTTTTACCAGGGTGTGGTTCACTTTTCATGATTTTTGGGCAAGAGCCAAATCTTAGGTAATTCTATAGGCTTTTCAGAGTGTGGGTGAATTGGGCAGTCTCAAAGTAATTTGGATGCAAATATTATACATCATCGATGAACTACAACATTTGCAGCATGACCTGAAGTCATGATAAAGGATAATGCAACCAGGAAACCATTATCCAGCCTGTTCAGGCTCCCTATCACCTTTGATGGGGCCATTTTGCCTCAATAGCAACAGTGTGTTTGTTGTTCAATATTTATCCTGCAGCGATGGTGCATTTAGGCATGTTACCTCGAACATTCAATATTTTGCATAATAGATAAATTGTTTTGAACAAGAACAAACATTTGCAAAACACTCTACATTAAAAACAGTGCAAAAATGTGTATGTGTTTGGGGGGTTGGGTTTTTTTGGGGGGGAGATTGATGAGAGGAAACTGGACTGCCATAGAAGTCCTTTCATTGATACTTATTGTCATCTCAGTAGTATACAGAGCACTGAATTTGAAATCAGGAAGTCCAGAATTGTAATTCTACCTCAATCACTTACTAGCTGTGTGATACTGGGCAAGTCACTTAGAGTCTCTGGTTCTTAGTCTCCTTAACTGCAAACTAAGGGGGTTGAACTTGATGACTTCTGAGGTCCCTTCACACTTTAAATCTATGATCTTATGATCTGCCACTTAGAATCACAATGATTGAGACACCAAGATATTAAGTCACTTCACCATTGCAATGCAGCTAGTATGTGTCAAAGGTAGGATTTAAACCAGGCCTGAACAACCTGCAGCCTGGCATACTGCTTTACAGCCTGCTGGCCACTTGTGTCAGGCCAAAGTATTTCCTTTACATACAAAGAATGTTTTCCTCAGTCCACATTTTTTTCAGGTCACCCGAAATCCTTTGGCATGTGGCAGGTTATGCAGGCCTGACTTAAACCTTGGATTTAGGACTTCTTATTCCAAAGCTATGCATTATATTATGCTGCCTCATCTCTGTCTCTGTCTTTTCCTGTATCTCTGTCTCTCCTGCTCCCTCTCCACACACCCATACCCAATCTCACGCATTTCTTACACCAATGGTAGATGCACACTCACAAACATACACACATTTCCTATATCAATGCTTTTTACACATATACTTACACACTGAAACAACATACATTCCACTGTAGGTAAACCCTTGGCAAGGAAATTCCTGTCAATGCAGATTAGACTCTGCTCAGCAATTTAACACTTATAGAAAGATTTAGTAACTTGTTCATGGTCATATAGCTAGTATATGTCAAAGGTAAGACTGGAAGCCACATCTTCCTGACTCCAAGGCTGACGCTTTATCCCTGAGGACATTCTGAAATATTAAGATAAAGAAAATTGGGAAAGAGTGACAAAAGGTTGGGGTCTTTACCCAAAGTAGAAAGGCCACGGATCTGGAAGGCAGAGACCTGAACTCTAGTCTGTTGTCTGTCACTAACCCTGTGGTCTTAGATAGGTCATTCAGTCTTCCTGGGACTCAGTTTCCTTATCTGTGAAATAAGGGGGTAGAACTAGTTAGAGATTCTTACCCTGGGGGTCTGTGACTTTAAAAAAAAATGTGGATAACTGTATTTCAATATAATTGAATTCTTTTGAAATCCTATGCACTTTCTTCTGCATACATTTCACCAGATTTCACCAGACTGACAAAGGGTTCCCCTAAACAGACAAAAGTCTTGGGTTAGACAATCTCTAAAATACCTTTCATTGCTATAGTCAATGATATGACACTGAATATTTATTCCCCAGGGAACTACTTAGATAATGATGCCCATAGCTGAGGTTCAAGTATTATAGCTCTAAATCTTGAAGGTTCCTCCGAGGCCATCTATCAAATGCAGCCTAAATCGTTTCATAGGAGGTAGCCAAGGACTAAAGTGGTCAGGTTAAAAAGGCAGTAAGCCTCAGAGGTAGGATTTAACCAAAGTTCTTCCTTTGACTCTGGATCCAAGGGTCTTCCGCTGTTGTATGCTGCTTTCCAAGTCTAGAGAGCAAAAGATTTTTATCTTATTATGGACTTGTCTTTATACAGAGCCAAGGAATGGTCTGATCTAGATGAACCAACACAGGTTTTTAAGAATCTACAGCAAGCCTAAATCCTTGGGGAGCACGGACAAATAATGGGGACCCTTGATCTATCTGTGATCTGAAATTCTATCAATAGTTTGTTAGACCCTGAGGGCTCTCTCCCTGAATAACCAAGCAAAACATTATAGGCTTAATAGTCTTTCTGTAAAGTGGAAAATGTTGTCACTTTAAATCCTGGAGTTTTCAAAAACAGAAAAGGGCTACGTGACTCCCAGGTCTGACTACACAAATGCTTTGCCCAATTTAATTGCATCCTAAAACAATGTCTAACTTATTAACTTTTTAAATTTTTGTAGTTCCTACTCTGCAAGGCATATTGATATTCTGATTCTGATGGCTACCTTAGAACTACTGAACTTCAGGTCTGTGAAATTTCCATTTCCCAGAGGTTGCCTTACTTTGATCATAGCTTTCTTGAACCCTTTCCTTTTGATTGACAATCTGGCCTGAACTTCAGTTATCTTCCTCCCAATCACCAGACTAGCTTACCATTTGCTGGTAGTGAAAGTGGTCCTGTCTTAATGAATTCATAAGATCACACATGAAGAACTGACAAAGACCTTAGAGGTCCTCGTATCTAATCTTCATTTTATAAATGAAGAACCTGAAGAACCAGGATCATTAGGAATTGCATAAGGTCACATAACCAGCAAGTGAATGAACCAGGCTTTGGACCTGTCTTCCTTACTATAAATCCAGTACTCTATTAATTATGCAGAAAATACCTTCTTCCCCAGTCTCTCTCTCTCTCTCTCTCTCGCTCTCTCTCTCTCTTTCTCTCTTACACACACACACACACACACACACACACACACACACACACACACACACATATACATGCATGTATATATACACATATATGTATGTGTGTGTTTCTTTTTCTTTTTTGTCCCAATGGCAGCTTCGCTACCATTGCACATGTGCATTCCATGCCCAAGAGAGATCATCTATTTGGTTCCCTATAGCTATAAATCAATGACTATGGCACTATGAGTGAGAGAGACTAAATATGGCCAAATGGTGCATATACTAGATCTGGAGTTTGAAGACCTGAGTTCAAATCTTTCTTCTGTCACTTGCTACCTACTTTCTTTTTGGATCTCAGTTTCCATATCTTTCAAATGACAAGGCTGAGCTGGAAGACCCTGGGGTCCCTTCTAGCTCTAAATCCATGAGCCTATGAATTTAGGGTAAGGGTTTTCTATTCTAAAGCCCTGCCATCGCTCCTCTATGAGCCCATTTTATAGACTATAAACCAGATCCTTTATGTGTATATCTTCTCTTGCTTCTTTTCCTTGCCCCATTACAAATGTATATTTTAAAAGTGTATTTATCCATGCCAGTCTAGTCTCTCTATAAACCCTCAGGGGAGACAGATAATTAGACAAAATCATTGCATCATTAGTGTGCTCTATAAACACAAGCTAATTAACATATCACTGTTCTGACATAGTGAAATTTCATCTCTAGAATACAAATAAGGGAGTCCAGAAAACAGAAGTTTTAAGTGTTTGGAGCCAGGATATTTGGGTTCAAATTTAGGCACCAATGTTTGCTGACCTTGTGACAGTAGGCAAGTGAGTCACTTTACACATCTGAACCTCAACGTCCTTAACTGAATGTATAGTTGCATGTCACTTATTTTACAGGGTTGTTTTAGGGAAAGTGCTATACAGTTGTGAATTATCACCATCATCATCATCATCATTGTTTATAGGATGTAGATTTAGAGTTAAAGGAACTTCAGAGGTCTTCTAGTCCAGGTCTCATTTTACAGGAAAGGAACCTGAGGCATAGGAAACTTGTGACTTGGCCATTGTCATGGAGGAGAATCAAGTAGGAGAACCAGTTCTTCTGACTCTAGAGTAAGCATTCTTTCCACTGTTACCATATTCCCCCACCTGTTGCTGTAATGGGAATGGGAATTTGAAGATCTTCTCTGCCCCTTAATAGATCTAGGGGGGAGTTTGAAGACCTCCCCTGCTGTGAGGATAAATTCTGCTTTCTGATATGCTGAATACAGTTACATGGAGCCTGTGCTGACAGGACTTTCCTGAGGAGAAGCAGAGACCACAGAGAAGCTGGTAGAGAGTGAGTTTGACAGTTGCAGACAGTTGGGGAGAGAGGAAGAACTTAGGCAAAGAGAAAGAGAATTTTGTGAGTAAATATTGATCTTGGTTTGTGGGAAGGCTAAAGGATGCTGTGGCTCTCAGCATTATTATGGCTTCTGAATATAGTTGGTATTGTGATGACATCAGCTTACTGGTTTTGGGATTTGATTTTTTGGTGTCTAAATAAATCCTTCAGCTTTATCCTTTATCTGGAGAGTCCAGCATATTTTGCAATCGAATATCATGTGATAGTTATAGTGATGGTCTTTATTGTAATTGTGGGTGCTGTAAATATTGCATTGGTGTTACAATTGCCTATAGGATAAAATAGAAACTTCACTGTTCAGCTTTTTAAATCTCTTTACACCCTGGACCCAACCTATCTTTCTAGTCTCATTGGATATTACTCACCTCTTCTGCACTGTAGGGTCCAGTCAAACTTTCTCTCTGTTCCTCATATATGGCATTCAATCTTCTTTCTGTCTTTGCCCTGAATATTTGCAGTGCCTAGACTGTACTCCCTCTTTTTCCCCATCTCATAGAATCTTTCTTTTCCTTCAAAATGTAATCTAAACACCACATTCTTATTGGATCTAATCCTATGAACCTAAGCTTTTCCTTTCAACTGTTAATGCCTTCCCTCTCAAACTACTATGCATTTAACTAATATATTTATTCTCTTTATATATATTCTGTTTATATTTACATATGTCCTTACAGCACCTACATTAAAACATGGGCTCCTTGAGAGTAAAATATTTTTCATTTGTTACATTTCTTTCCCCAATGCCTAGCATAGCACTTAGAACATAGTAGGTACTTTGTGAATACTTGTCTTTTGTTTTGTTTCATGTAGCCATTTTCAGTTGTGTCCTACTCTCTGTAATTCTGTTTGGGGTTTTCTTGGCAAAGATACTGGAGTGGTTTGCCATTTCCTTCTCCAGCTTGTTTTACAGATGAGGAAACTGAGGCAAATAGGGTTAAGTGACTTGCCTAAGGTCACACAGCTAGTAAGTGTCTGAGGCCAGATTTGAATTCAGGAAGACTTGTCTTCCTTAACACCAGGCCTGGCACTCTATCCAATGTTCTACCTAGAAACCCAAATGCTTATCTATTGATGATTAATTATTACTGTTATTAATAATGATGTTGTTCATCAGGTAACCCACCATTCCTGAACCAGATTTATTTGTATCACAGTGCTCCCTTCAATGCCTGGAATATACTAAATGTTTACCAAATGCTTATTGACTGACGGACAGATTGACTGAAGATCTGAACTTAGATGAACACTGATAATAATACTTCATAATGATAATAACTTTAAAATTCATTTTATTTTCTTATTTATGGAATAAAACAAGCATCTCCACAACATAGTATAATTTTTTAAAATGTTTGCAGATGAAACCACAAATCTATTATGTACAACTTGCTATTCCTTTTAAATATAATAAAGTTATCATATAAATTTTTTTCTTTTTTTCTTCCCTCCACCCAGAGATGACTACCATTCAACACAAATATATATATATATATATATAATCACAAATATATATATATATGTATATATATACACACATACACATTCACATGCACACACACATATATTCATATAGGTATACACATACACACACACATATATATGTATGTGTGTGTGTGTGTGTGTGTGTATATATATATATATATATATATATATATAATCATTTTACCTTTTATCAGAGGTTTCTCAGTCAAGAAACATTTATTAAATTACTATATTGTGCCTGGCACTGTGTTAAATACTGGGGATACAAGGAAAAAACAGTCCCTGTTCTCAAGGAGCTGACTAATGAGATAAGCAAACACTTCGTTACCAACAAGTCATATACAGGATAAATTGGAGCTTATCAACAGAGGGAAGACGCCAGAATTAAGAGGAATTGCGAAAGCCTTGGGCAGGGTGGGATTTTGTTGTTGTTTGTCCTCCATTCTCAAAGAGGACCAATGGCACCATAGGTGATGTTTTGACTTGCATGTGAATTGGATTTAAGTAAGGCACAGCTGCCCAAAGTCGTCATTGAAGTCCCGTGGCAACATATAAGTCAAGATGGTGACTGGCGATAGCCCAGGCTGCGGTGGATGACCCTGGCCTTTCTAAATTAAGGTCTTTCCCACGTCTCAGCTTGTCTGAGGCAGTGACCTTTCAATGATTAAGGGTGGGATTTGAGCTGGTACTTGAAGGAAGCCAGGGAAGCTGGGAAGGGAAAGCATTCCAATCATGGGGAACAGCCAGTAAAAATGTTCAGAATCAGGAGATGAAGTGCCTTGTTTGAAGAACAAGGAAGCCAGTGTCCCTGGATCACAGAGCACATGTAGGAGGATGTACAGTGTAAAAACCTGAAACACAGGGAAAGATGAGGTTATGAAGAACTTGGAACACCAAACATTTTAGTGCTGATGATAATATTTTATTTTGTTATAACACTTTGTACTTCAGTTTGACAAATAAAAATTATAGATTAAAAATGGCAAAATAAATTAGACAGCATTTAACAGGAAGGACAGTCACTATCCTTTACTATAATTAAGATTTGATTTGTTATAATGAAAAAGTTACCAATAATAATTCATATGATCCTGTGGGGTAGGTATTTCAAATATTATTATGCTCATTCTACAGGTGAGGAAACTGAGGCTTTAAAATGTTTAGAGACATGACCAAGTAGTGGTCATGAGCCCAGACAGAGCTGGACTTCAAACCCAGTCTCTTGATTCTGTGACTAATACTCTTCCTACCATATTTCATTGCCTTTCTGGGGAGAAAGAGGAGCTGGATTTGGAGTTTCATGGCCTGGATTAAAAGCTCTCCTCATATGTCTAGTAGCTACATGACCCTGGACAAGTCATATAATCTTTCTCAATCTCAGTTTCCTCATCTGTAAAATGATTTTTTTTAATAATACTTCACCCAGAAGGTTGTTGTATTAAATGAGATAATACATGTAAAGCAAAGGATTAGTTAGTAATTTTGATTGATCTCAAGGCCTCATCATGTTGGTCACTGTTTTTTCCTATTCTTAGCTGTTTACTTATCTATAATTTAAAGGGTCAGACTAAATGATGCTTGGGGTCTCTTCCAGTTCTAAATCTCTGATTCTGTAAGTAGACTATCACAGAATAACTGACAATGAGAGATGCAAGGGAACTCAGAACTCGACTAATCCAACTCATACAATTATTCCCCCTACAATTTTCCAAACAAGTAGTTTCGTAGTCTCTGGTCAAACACCAAGAAAGTACAATCCACTGCTTCCTGGCCCTAACCCCTTTTCACACAAGCAGCTCTACATACTTGGGAGACAGGTTTTCCTCATGTGGTGTTGAAACCTACCCCTCCACAAGTTCTATCTACTACTCTTAGTTTACCTTTTTAAGGCCATGCAGATGACTAAACATGTATAACTTATGTCAAATTGCTTGCCTTCTCAAGGTGAAGGGAAGGGGATGTGGCAGGGAGGGAGAGAGGGAGAGAATTTGGAAATCAAAATTCGAATAATTTTAAAAGAATGTTAAAATTGTTTTTGTATATGAATAGGAAAAATAAAATATTAAATTAAAAAATAAAATGTAAAAAATCGTCATACAATATTTCAAAAATTTATCCAAATTCAAAAAAAAATTCAGGCCATGAAAAACAAGTCCAATCTCTCTTCCACTTGGCAGCCATATAAATACTTAAAGATTGCAATCATATTTGGCATCAGTCTTCTCCAGGCTAAACATCCCAGATCGTTCAATCAATCCACATAGGACAAGGTCTCTACTCACCTCACATTCTGTTCTCCCTGCTCTGGACATACTGTAGCTTCTTAATATTCTCCCTCAAATGTGGTCTTGAGCACAAAGCACTCTGCTCCAGATTTGTACTGACTAAGCCAGAGTTCCTGTAAGACTATCACCTCCCACACTCTGGACCCAATATCTTCCTAAATGTAGCCTAAGAACTAGAAAAAAACCTGGGTAGGCTAATAAGGATACTCAAGGTGGTGGTGTTGGGTAACAACTGTGCCCTGACTGAATCATCCTTGGAATATTTTGGGTTTTGTCTGCTGTGTCCTAACTGTTACTTCATATTAAGTTAATAGTAAAAAAAAATTTTGAAATGTCTCTTTTTCCCCCACATGAACTGTTGTTTAACCACACTTCTTCCATCTTGTACATATGCCACTGGATTTTTTAAAACAAAAACGTACAGCATTTAATTTATTTCTTTTCAATTTCGTCATCTTAGGCTTGGTCCATTATTTTAGTCTGAATCTTTTTGAATTCCAATTCTATTATCTAATGAATTAGCTCTTCTTTGTAGCTTTATTTCATCTGTGCATCTGATAAAGCTTGCCATCTATGCCTTCATCTCAATCATTGACAAAAGCTCAGGACACATGGGGCCATGGCAGATGTGTGGGGACATTCCACTAGAGGCCCCCCCTCCAAGATGACATCAAGCTACCAAAGACTTACGGTCAGGGGTTCTTAAAGTGTGTGTGTGTGTGTGTGTGTGTGTGTGTGTGTGTGTGTGAATGTGTGTGTGATGGACCTTTGGCACTCTGATGAAGTTTATGGGACCCGTTTCAGAATATTTTACCACTTGAAGAAAAAAAAATATTAAGCAAAACTCAAAGGACAAAGCTGCATTGATTGGCACAGTGTGTTAAAAAAAATCTATAATGCAAAGAGAATGGAGATAGTTGGGTGAAGAATTTTATTTTTAAGTAAAATTATAATAATATTGCGTTAATTAATGAACCTGATCCTTCTAATGTTAAAATACATAAAACAAAGTACCTAGGATTATAATAAAGCCAATTATATGGAAAAATAGCTAACAAAATGTTTAAAACAAACTAAAATTATACACCTCAAGTTAAGAACCTCTGTTCTAGAGAGCGTTTGATATTCCACATCTACCTAATTGCATGGTCACATAGACTTCCTCTCTCTGGCTAGTCCACAAAGGAACCATAGTACTTCTGTGCTGTAGTGAATGGACTTGGAGTCAAGAAGATTTGAATTCAAATCCTTCGTCAGAAACTTAGTAGACAGTGACCATAGGCAAGTTATTTAACCTCTCAATCTCAGTTTTCTCATCTATAATATGAGATGGGAGATAATAAGATCATCTTTTTCACTGGGTTGTTGTGAGGCTCAAATGAGATGATGTATGTAAAATGCCATGCAAATCTTAAAGTATTATATAAACACAAGCTATTGTAATTTAGCAATTGGTGATCCCATTGGAGTAGATGCTACCTCCATAGAAGTAATTTCAAATTTCTCTGTAATAGTAGAAGGTCTTCAATAGTCACTGTCATTGAAAAATTTATGACCCTGCATTTGACTTGTTGGTCAGCCTCTCTGAACTTAGCCAGGCTGGTCCTCAGGTGGCAGACATTATTAGGCCCACAGTTAAAGTCCTTCTATATTAATAAAACCTGTCTTATTAATAAAAGAATCTTGATGCAATAATACAAGAAATAAAGAAAATTGTCCTGAAGCATTAGAATGAAGGGGGAAAGTAGAAATAGAAAAAAATCCATTGATCACCACTTAAAAGAGATCCTATGAGGAAAACATATAGGGATATCATAGTTGAATTCTGAAATCCCCAGCTCAAGAAAAAAACTATTAAAAGCATCAAGATTAAAACAATTTAAATATGATGGTGCCACAATTAAAATTACACAAGACCTAGCAGCAGAAACATTAAAGGACCTCAGGTCTTGGAACACAACATATTGAAGAGCAAAAGAACTGGGGCTCCAGCCAAAAAATATCATACCCTGAAAAGTTAACTATTATCTTGAATGAAAAAAAAAATGGACATTTGATAAACTCTCAGATTTTCAAGACTTTTAAAAAAAATCCTGAATTTAATAGATGATTTGACATACAAGAATCAATATAAATATAAGGTACCTAACAAAGAATGATTATAAAGGATCCATGAGGACAGACCATTTACTTTTTATATATTTAAAATGTAAATTTTGTATCTAAGATTCTTATTAATAATTGGGCAGTTCATAAGAAAGATGGGGGAAACATGGGCATGATATGAATTTTAAAAGCAAACCATTTAGGAACAGCCAAAAAGAGTAATTATCTTATATAAATGAGGTGTAAGAAAAAGAATTGATACATAGGAATTAGATGAGGGAGGAGGGCTGGTAGTTCTGGTAACTTATTTTCATAGTAATGGGTGTAAGAGGGAACAATACATATATATATTTAAAAGAGTATAGAAGTCTTCTAAATTCAGAAGAAATAAAATGGTAGGGGCATAGGGATGGGGGTGAAGACAAGGGAGGGTGAAAGAATAGGTAAATAGGCGTGTAGAAGGGTGTTTAGACTTATTGGAATGGGAGGATAGGGGAGGGATCCTTGGAGGGGAGTAAGCAAGTCATAGGAGGACAAGATAGTAGGTAAAAATAAAGCAGAGCAGGCAGGAGGGATAGGAAACAAGAGATATGTGTATACATAAAAACAAAGATCAAGAGTAGAATAGGTTTGGGAATGTATATGTCTATATATGTATGCTTATATGTATACGTATATGTATACTTTTTCATACTTCCCTTGAATCTTGTATTTGAAAGTCAAATTTTCTATTCAGCTCTGATCTTTTCAGCAAGAATGCTTGAAAGTTCTCTATTTCATTGAATATCCGTATCTTCTCCTGAAGGGAAACTCAGTTTTGCTGGGCAGGTCATTCTTGGTTTTAAACATAGCACCTCTGACCTCCAGAATATCATATTCCAAGCCCTTCAATCCCTTAATGTAAAAGCTGCTAGGTCTTGTGTTATACTGATTGTATTTTCACAATATTTGAATTGTTTCTTTCTAGCTGCTTGCAATATTTTCTCCTTGATGAGGGAGCTCTAGAAATTGACTACAATATTCCGAGGAGTTTTCTTTTTGGGATTTCTTTCAAGAGGCAATTGGTGGATTCTTTCAATTTCTATTTTGCCCTCTGGTTCTAGAATGTCAGGGCAGTTTTCCTTGATAATTTCTTGAAAGATGATATCTAGGCTCTTTTTTTGATCATGGCTTTCAAGTAGTCCAATTATTTTTAAATTATCTCTCCTGGTTCTATTTTCCAGGTCAGTGGTTTTTCCAATAAGATATTTCACATTGTCTTCTATTTTTTCCATTCTTTTGGTTGTGTTTTATACTTTCTTGGCTTCTCATAGAGTCATTAGCTTCCATTTGCTCCATTCTAATTTCAAAGGAATTAATTTCTTCAGTGAGCTTTTGGACCTCCTTTTCCATTTGACCAATTCTGCTTTTTAAGGCCTTTTTCTATCCCATTTGGGTTAGTCTATTTTTTAAGGTGTTATATTCTTTCTTTCTTTTTTGCTTTTTAGAGGGCAATTGGGATTAAGTGACTTGCCCAAGGTCACACAGCTGATTGTGTGTGTGTGTATGTATGTGTGTTAAGTGTCTGAGACTAGATTTGAACTTAGGTCCTCCTGACTCCAGGGCCAGTGCTCTATTCACTGGGCCACCTATCCACCCCTGGGGTATTATTTTCTTTAGTATTTTTTGGGCTCTCATTTAGCAAACTGTTGATTTATTTTTCATGATTTTCTTATATCACTCTATTTCTCTTCCCAGTTTTTCCTCTACTTCTCTTAACTTGATTTTCAAAATTCTTTTTGAGCTCTTCTGTGGCCTATGACCAATTCATATTTTTCTTGGAGGTTTTTCATGTAGGAGCTTTGACTTTGTTGTCTTCTTCTGTTTGTATGTTTTATCTTCTTTGTCAATGAAGTAAATTCTATAGTCTGATTTTTTTTTAATGCTGTTAACTCATCTTCCCAGGCAAATACTTTACTTTCTAACTCCCTGTCAAGGGTTCCAGTGGGGGTGGGGGTAAAGGTGGGGGTAGGTATACTGTCCCAGGCTTCTTAGTTTTTGTATCAGCTGCTGGATCCCTCATTGTCTGTGGGCCCAGAGCTCCAGAAGCAGCAGCACCTGTTGCACCTCCACCCCTATTTCCACCATCCCAGGGCTGAGGCCAGACCATGTGTTCTTTTTTCACCCAAGTCCCACAGAGTTCTACCATTGACCTTCCTTGCTGTTCTTGGCATTTGTGGGTTGAGAAGTCTAGAAATCACCACAGCTTCTAGGAATTCAGTCCCCTGACACCTGCTCTGACTCTGTCTGCACCTGGCACAGCCCATGCTGGACTCCCATCCTTGTGCAATATACCCTTCCTATCAGACTTCCAGGCTTGTCTTGGTCTGGAGATGTGTTTCATTCTGTCATTTTGTGGTGCTGCAGCTCTAGGATTTGTTTAGAGCCATTTTTACAGGTATTTGGAGAGATTTGGGGGCAAGCTCAAGCAAGTTCCTTGAGTCTTTCCTTGACCTCCCCCCCGGCCCCCAGTACTACTGTCTTCCTTTCTCAACTTCCTTACATTGAATTATGGGTATTTATTCTCTTTATCATTATTGTGTAAATATGTACATATATACTTGTTGCCTCCCCCAATGGAATGTAAGCTCCTTGAGAGCAGGGGTTGTTTTTATATTCATATGATAGTGATTGGCACATACTAAACACTTAATAGATGCTTAATTAGGGACCAATTACTTCCTTCCTTTCGATACTCCAATAATTTCAATGATTTTTTTCAGGTGCTTGGCATCTAATAGATACTTAATAAATGCTTGTAGATTATAACAGAAGATGGCAACGTAGAAGCAACAAGGTTCCACAGCTCCCACATAGCCACCTCAAATACCCATAAAATATAACTCTAAACAAATTTTAGGGCTCAAAAACTCACACAAAAATACAGAAAAACACATCTCCCTCTGAAAGTAGCTTGGCACAAAGGGCTTACCACAGAACGCTGGGAGGCAAAACCAGCCCAGCCTGAAACCGCGGTTTGGCCACCGGGCTGGCCAGGATGAGCCACAGCTGAAGGCTTCAGGAGGGTGGATCAGCAGCAGCTGTGGCAGTTTCCAGAATTATCAAGGCATAAGAAACAAGGACTAAGTGAAAGGTCAGTGGATCTCAGCTAAATTTGGGGGAGAAAAGCAGTCTGGCCAAACTGCATCCAGGGCAAGGAAGTGGCAGAAGAAGCAGATGCAGTGGCCCTGCAGCCACCTCCACATGGCTGCTTCAGAGCTCCCAGCCTGCAGACTGCAGAGGGGCCAAGTGATCATACAGAGGTTAAGTGCTCTTGCATTGAGTGGCCTGGATCCAGAATGTGGTCTTGGGTGGTGGTCCTGGGGTGCGTTTTCAGTGAGCCAAAGCTAGTGGGGGCTTCAACAGCCTCCTAATAGCTCTGGCAGCTGTGAAAACCCCAGCAATTTGGGACAGAGCTTTCCCCCCTGGAAGCAGAGTTCCACAGAGCTAAAAAAATCAAATTATTCACTGCCAACATGAGCAGGCAAAGGAAGCAAAGTAAGAACAGCAACTGAACTCTAGAATCCTTTTTCGGGGACAAAAAGGAT
>JAQQSU010003179.1:0-14442 GCA_028627135.1 Pseudochirops cupreus | reverse complement strand
GCTGACTCTCTTTTCATGATTTTCTTGCAACAT
Source organism: Pseudochirops cupreus (assembly GCA_028627135.1). NCBI lineage: Eukaryota > Metazoa > Chordata > Mammalia > Diprotodontia > Pseudocheiridae > Pseudochirops > Pseudochirops cupreus. The sequence goes on along the minus strand of JAQQSU010003179.1, from coordinate 14,409 downwards.
TCTTATTTCTCTTCCCAATTTTTTTTACACTTCTCTTACTTGGTTTTCAAAATTCTTCTTCAGCTTATCTCTAGCTTTAAGGCAATCTTCATGTTTATTGGAAGCCCCTGGTGGGGGAGCTCTGGCTGTGCTGTCCTGCAGCTCTCTGCCTTGGTCCTTCTTTTCTTCAAAGAAGGAATCTAGGGTTTGGTTGCTGTTCTTACCCTGCTTCTTATGCTTATTCTTACTCATGGTTGGTCAGTCTGTGGTTTTTTTTTTTAATCTCTGTGGGCCTCTGCTTCCAGAAGGGAAAGCTCTGTCCCAAATCGCTGGGGTCCTCCCAGCTTCTGTAGCTCTCAGGAAGGTGCTAGGTCCCTTTCCCACTTCCAGCTCGCTGGATAAAGAAGATTCACAGGACCAAAGCCCAAGACCGCGATCTGGATCCAGGCCGCTCAACATGAGAGCAATTGACCTTTGAATGATCACTTAGTCCCCCTGCAGTCTGCAGGCCGAGGGCGCGGAAGCTGCAATGCGAAAGTGGGTGCAAAACCTCTGCCTTTTGCTTTCCTGCCCTGGAGGCGTTTCAGCCAGACCACTTTTCTCCCACAACCTTGCAAGTCCCACTGACCTAGTTCTGAACACTACTGAAGCTGCCGCCAATCTGCTCACCCAAACGGGGCTCGGCTCCTCTCGTCCAGCTGCCCCTGGGGCTCAGCCAGGGCTCCAGGCCAGACTGGTTTCGGTTCACAGTGCTGATATGGTTCCTCGTAGCCGAGCTGACTTTAGTGGAAAGTATATTTGTGTGCGTTTTGGAGTTCTAGGATTAGTTTAGAGTCATATTTTATGGGTATTTTGGGGTGGCTATGTGAGAGCTGCAATATGTTGCTGCTGCTACGCCGCCATCTTGGCTCTCCCCCCAGAAACTCTGGCCATCTTTTTAAATGTATTGGTATGCCCAGCTTTGGTTCATATGGTATACTGAATGCAGTTGACGCAGATGATCCAGAGCAACATTCATGCAGAGGTCTAGACAACATTGCAAGAGATTTAATTTTCAATAAAGCCCCAGATCTGAACCTGGTGGTAGTTTGGTAGGTTGTTTTCAACAAACCACCGCTGGTTTAAGTTTGTTTTCTTTTTGATTTACCTTTTTCTTAATGAAGTATGTCTAAAGAGTTCTCATCCATTGAGTACTGCAACAAGTGGAAGCTTAATTGAACTTAAGCTGTCGTGTTCATTCACTTTTTAAAATTGGGCCAAGAAATTGTAAATGCCAGTATGAAGCAAGGAACATGCTACCCTAAGGGAGCTTCCTCTCCGAGACTGTCAGAACTTGGCATGGCCTTCTCATCTAACTGTCCTCCTCCTTTAGGAATTGTACCCCTACCAACCTTTATTGATTACTTTCTTGGTTTCAGTCTTGTTGACCAGTATTTTCCTGGTTAATGTCACAGTAAGTATTGATATATGAAACTCCAACCAAATCTTTTTATCAAATACATGAAAGACTTCAGGAACATGGGAGCAGACTTTTAAGAATTAGTAGTTTAGGGGAGGAAATTTGGAACCCAGCATCTTATGGAAATGAATGTTGAAAATTATATTTAAATAAGTTTTAAGCCACATTTAAATAAATTTATTTTTTAAAAAGACTAAATAGTATCAAAGGTATGAATAGAAGACTAATAGCTATTCTCCAGTAGATAAGTAGTGAGGAATGTGAACAAAGTTCATCCAAAGATTTGCAGACTATTAAATAGTCACATAAAGGAATGCTCCATATCACTAAGATAAAAAAAAACCTTAGGGTTTCACCTCATGTCTTGCAAATAGACAGACATGACAAATGAGAATAATCAATGTTGGATGGATTGTAGGAAGATAAGCACATGATTATAGGCATGAGATAAACATTGTTGGAGCTGTGAATTGGTGAAATCATTTGGAGTTATGCAGATAATTTTAAAATAAAGTGACTAAAATGTCTATACCTTCTGATCCAGGGATTCCATTACTTGGCATATGTTATATTAATAAGAAGAAGGTCTTCACATGCATCAGCACTTTTTGTGATAGCAAAGAATTAGAAACAAAGTAATGCCCCTTGCCTGGGGAATGGCTAAATGAATTGTAATGAAATATTACTGTGCTATAAAAAATGATACATGTTATAAAGACAAGCATGGAAAGAATTGTTAACAGGAAATAAGCAGAGTCAAGAAAACAATGTATGCAATGACTACAACAACAAAAATGGAAAGAACCCCCCAAAAAAGTGGATATTGCAAAATCACAGAGATCAAATGTGTCTTGAAGAAGAGATAAGAAGGTATTCCCGCTCTGTACCTTTGCAGAGGTGGGAAGTCCATTAGTGTACATGTCTTCAGAGTGTCTCAGTGTATTGATCTCTTAGTACTGATTTCCTCTTTTTGTCTTTAGAGAAGTTCTGTTGTATGAAATGACTCACTGGGAGGGGGAAGAGGAGATAATGAAGGAATCTGATGTGAAAAAATAGAACACCGGTAAAACATTTAACTTAATGAATCTCTAGCTGAGAGAAACTGTATTTATTGAAAAGCAATATATTGTAGTGAAATACAAATGAATCATTTCAAGAGCCAGATGATCTGGGTTTGAATTTCAACTCTGACAGTAGTCTGGTCTTTGTTAAGTTAAATTCAATGACTTGCCCAGGGTCACACAGCTAATAAATCTCTGAAGCAGGATTTGAACTCTGTTCTTCCTGAGTTCAGGTCTTCCAACACTCTGCTGTGCCATCCATCTGCCTCACATAAATTTTCCATGTTAAAAATATTTATCATGAAAAGTTTCTATTTCTTAAAAAATGATTTTTTTTCTCAAAAATCTTCATTTGGAATTAATCATCACTGCTCTCCATCTGTGTCTGTTTCATCTCTAATTCAGCAAGTGTTTTGAAAGAACCTGGGGTTTTCTACAAGTTGTATTTATAGGCCAAATGATAATAATCCTTGCCACTGCCAACTCACTAAGGTGATCATTTATGAAAAACGTATTTTGTAATGTGAAAGAATGCTGTAAAGGAGCTGATAAGTTGTTAAATTAGCCTTAAGTAATTGATTGTAAGAAGGTAAAGTTCCTCATCTGATGGGAATGTGTGTTAATCTTTTGTTGTTTAGTTCACGTCTCTATTTGGGGTTTTTTTGGCATGGAAACCGGAGTGGTTTGCCATTTCCTTCTCCCGCTAAGATCTATCCATTTCTGTTTCCTGAGTGTGTTTCAAACACTCAGTATCCTAACCACCATTTGTAGTTACTGTAATATTCTTTCAGTGCCTAATATGCCTTTAAGTTCATGGTTTGTTTTTTTCTGGTATTGTGATAAGAAGATAATTGAATGTGCTTGCATATAAAGAATGATCCATTAATAAGAAACCAGGTCATTTATTGATTCTGTTTTAGCTCAGTTGAGTTGGTTTTATGGAACCAGGGTAAACCCTGATATGATTCAGAATTTTGTGAATTGGGGTTGTTGTTGAGTCATTTCAGTTGTGTCCAACTCTTCATGATCCCATTTGGGGTTTTCTTGGCAAAGGCACTGGAGTAGTTTGCCATTTTCTTTTCCAGCTCATTTTACAAATGAGGAACTGAGGCAAACAGGGTTAAGTGACTTGCCCAGGGTCACACAGCTAGTGAGACTAAATTTTGACTTCCGAAAGATGAGTCTTCCTGCCTCCAGTCTGGACAGCTCTATCCATTGTGCTGCCTAGCTGCCCCAATTGTTCAGACCCTCAGGCTCTGGTATGATGATTTACATGTGGAAATTCCTGCCTAGGTATTGAATATCAAATCTAAATAATGTCTCATGATTACCTTTTGAAAATTAGTGACTTTTGCTCATATGTTTTAAGGATTTTGTTTCAATTGATACATGATAGATAAATGATTGATAGTCATGTTTCAAGGTTCTATGAGTTAATCATTGTAGGCTTTCCCTTTATTAACCCAGGTCACGGCTCTTTTACCTTACTGAGTGGTCTTGGGGAATGTATGTAGCAGAAAAAAAAGTCCATCACAAGAGACAGGTAATGAGCCTCTTCAGACTTACTTAGCCAGACTAGTCCACTGACAGTCTCTCTCTGGGCTTGTACTCAAAAGTTCTGCAGCTCAGTAGACCCTGTCGGAACATGCACTCTGCTGAACTATAGTCCTTGGAAATTCAGCCATCACCTCCTGTCTACTGCAATGAAGCAGTCAGTAGGGCTTCTAATCATGGAATGATGATTCCTCATCGACTGAAAAACTGAAGAAGAAAGTGTCTGAACCGCTTTGGCTTTTAAACAAACTAATATTCACATCTTGCTGAATTGCAAAATTCTGAATATCTTTTTTTCATCCTGGTTTGATACTTTGTCCTGAGGCCAGAGAGGAAACTGGATCACTCCTGAAAGGTGCCCACTGTTTTCCGAAAGAAGCCTGGCAGCTTTAAGGAAATTATTGTGCTTTATATCGTAAGGATGTCTTCAGTGAGCAACACTTGTTAATGAGGGGTATCTAAAAAACCAGGACATAGTGATCCTTGGGTGACCCTGAGCAGTGTGTTCTCTAAAGAACATCCTGGAAGACATAGACATAATTAACCGGAAGATTTCCTTTTTAATTTCGCAGAGATGGATCTGATGAGGTTGACAGATGTCCACTCGTATACTTTTTCTTCCTCTTACACTTATAAGGGGGAAGAAATCAAAACCAACATTCCGCCTTATCTTATTTGGGGAAATATGTGAGAATTTGTTCATTCAGTAAACGTGTGTTAATTTCATATTGTGTGCAGTGCACTGGAACTATGCCATGGGCCACCATTTTGTTAATATTTACTAACATTCAGTGTGTGTGTGTGTGTGTGTGTGTGTGTGTGTGTGTGTGTGTGTGTTCATTGTTGGGAGGTGAGAAGAAGATGCAGAAGTGATAGGTGATCCCTGCCCTTGGGAGCATTTAATCTTCTCATAGGTCATTGTCAAAGAAAGAATTCATGTTTCAGGTAAGTGACTTCTAGGATTCTACACTAGACTGGATTTAGGCAAAGAAATGCAGTTAAAGGAATAGGAAGTAGTAAGTAGAGTAGGAGGAGCAGATTGCAATGAAGGAAAGGCTGGGTGTGTAGTTGGAGGACATCCTCGGGTCATTTCCCAGCTCTTATTACCTGTATGATCTTCTCCCTGATCCAAGTTTCATTGTCTGCAAAAGGAGAAAATTGGACTAGATGTTTTTGAAAGATCCTTTCTGCAGCTCTCATTCTGTGATCTGCTGATTCATGAATTCAGAATCGGCCATACCAATAGATAGGGTGCTAGACCGGTCATTTTTCACTCAGGTCTGACTCTTTGTGACCCCATTTGGGGTTTTCTTGGTAGAGGTCCTGGAGTGGTTTGCCATTTTCTTCTCAAGCTCATTTTACAGATGAGGAAACTGAGGCAAACAGGGTTAAGTGACTTGCCCAGGTCACACACAGGTAGTAAGTGTCTGAGGCCAGACTTGAACTCAGGAAAATGAGTCTTCTTGATTCTGTTTGCACTGCTCTGCTGCCCTGGAGTCAGGGAAGTTAGTCAAGTCTTGCCTCTTGCACTTACTACCTATGCAATCATGGGCAAGTCCCAAGACAGCCTCAGGCTTCCTCTTCTGCAAAATGGAGACAGTACTTGAATTGTTTACTTCCTTTGGTATTGTAAGGAAAGCACCTCACAAACCTTAAAACAAGTGAGTTATTGAAATGAAAATCATAGAGAAGAGAACTTGAGAATAATCGCGACAACTGAGGACATTTTAACACAACATTGACTGGTGTTGGGAAAGTGACATCAACATGGAAGAAAATTCATCAGGTGTAACAACATAAATGTCACACTTTTATTATGATCCCAAGATTCAGACTTGGAGGGGAGCTCTGAGGTAATCTAGTTCAACTCCTTTATTTTACAGGAGAGGCAGCTAGGGGGCACGATGGAGAGAGCACCAGCCCTGAAGTCAGGAAGACATGAGTTCCTGTCTAGTCTCAGACACTAGCTGTGTGACCCGGGGTGAGTCATTTAACTCTGCCTCATTTTCCTCATCTGTAAAATGAGCAGGAGAAGGAAATGGCAAAACATTCTATCTTTGCCAAGAAAATCCCACATAGGGTCGTGTAGGGTAAGACATTACTGGAAATAACTAAACAACAATAACAATTTTAGAGGAGGGAAAACTGAAGCAGAGACAGACTGGCTTTCTTAAAATGCGCATCAGGGAGTTCAGTAAGGGTGATAAAATAAAAGGCGTGAGACTTAGGGTCATCGCATTGGAGTTTGAAACACACTGTAGGTGTTTGTCACCTCGGGCAGAAGACTTACCCTCTCACGTTCTTCATCCTTCAACTCTCTGGGCTCCTCAACACAAAATGAAAAGGTTGGACCCTCGGGAGTTCTTAACCTTGGGTATGTGAACTTTTAAATCTATTTTGGTAACTATTGCAATGTAATGGGTGTCCTTTATCATCCTATGTATTTCATATATCTAGAGTTCTTTTGAGAAAGGGGAACCCGAAGGATCCATGATGCATAAAAGTTTGAGAATCCCTGAACCAGATTATCTTTCAAAGCTTCTTTCTACTTCTAATTCCTTACGGTTCTATAGAAAGCACTTTGCTATCATGAAAAGCCACTAGTGCATACTTCCACAGCTGTATGGACCATTTGGTTACACCTCACTTTGACAGAAGGGCTTGCTTTTGTATCAATTTTTCATGTGCACAACTATGTGCTTAGCTGTTATTTAAAACAACAACAGTAAAGGTCACTCAAATGAGTCTGTCTTCTCATCAATGTAGATATTCTTCCCAAGGATGCAGATCTCCAGCCACAAGCACCTATCCTATGCAGCTTTTGTCTACATTTTCCCTTAATGCAGAGGGTATACGCAATGTGTATTACTCCCCCTTGACTTCACGAGTATACCAGTGAAGCACCTGGGCTGTCCATTGATTATTCCCTGCTCTTGCCATGTGATCAGCCAATTTTTTTCACTCATATGTTTCTTTGATCACATCCTTTAAACTATTTCTTCATCATTCAGTTTGTGGCAGATTGCTCACGCCCCGATGCACCTCTTCATTTTTCTTTGGGTGATCCTCTGTCTATGTTGTTCTATAACTCGTAGCCCGGCAGTAGCAGTGGAGGAACGTTAGTGTTTACAAAGATAAGCTTCCAGAGAAGTAGAGAAAACGTACCTCCACCCTCTCTTTGAAGGAGAGGGGAGTTACAGGTATGGAATATTGCCTATACTTAACATTAACTTTCTTTTTCTTTCCTCTTTTCAATCTTTGTTACGAGGGCTCCGTGGCTGGGGGAGAGAGAATGGGTATGTTTGAGAATGATGAGAAACAAAAATAGTAATGAGAATGAAATTTAGATAAATAAGTTGTTTAGTTGTTTTTCAGTTGCTTCCAACTTTGGTCGCATTTGACATTTTCTTGGCAAAACTAGAGCGGTTTGCCGTTTCCTTCTCCAGCTCATTTTACGGATGAGGACACCGAGGTAAACAGGCCTCACGCGTGACCCTGGGCAAGTCACTCGTCAGTGGCTTTGGCTGCAACTTGTGCTGTTTCTGCTGTGGCTTCTGCCTTCCTTCTTCTCACCACAAGTGACATGATGTTTCCACAAAGCAGACACTGGGGCTCCTCATAGCTGCCCCAGCAGCTCAGGTTCACAACCCCAGATTCCTGTGACCAGATCTGAGATGAGTTTCAGCTTGTATGAGTGCAGAACCACAGATTGAAAGTGGAGTGTGACAAGCTGCCCAGTGAGAAGACGGAGATGCAGCATTACCGTGTCTTGTATTAGGAGATGTCCTTTGGCCTTAACATCAAAATGCACAAACAGTTTGAAATCATAAAGAGGTTCAATGGAGTTTGTGCTCAAGTCTTGCCCTACCTTTCAAAGAGCACCAGCAGGTCTTGGGGCCAGCTGAGCTGGCCAAGCAGGTGACAGCTCCCGAGCTGAACTCCATCATCCCGCAGGAGCTCCAGCCCACTGGCTGTCCCAACTCCAGGCCCTGGCCTTGCCCTGACTCTGCTGCCCATGAGTCTGCATCCTCTGTCCATCTGTCAATGCAGGCACTGCCTCCTTCCTTTCTGCCCTGGACTCTCTGGCCCACCTCTCTAAGGAGGATAAGAACAGGTATGATGGAGAAGCCCACCAGAATGACAAGGTGACAGACAAGTTAGATTAGAGGCACAGCATGAAGCATAGGGAGAAAGGCTTGGTATTTATGGTGGCTGCTGGCACCTCAGAGCCAGCTGGCTCGTCTAAGATGTCGCCCCCTGCCCAATAGCTTTGACTGCTCCCTACCCCTGGCCAGTCCTTTCTCCCTACCCCTAAATTCCTTGGGGGTGTGAATGGGACTAGACAGGGTGGGAAGGGAATAAAAGAATGAAACCACCTTAGCTCTGAGCACCTTCCCTCTTCTCTGTGCACACGTGTAACCGGCCCCCCTTTTCCTGCTCCCCACTCCAACCTGTTTGCTGTGTACCCAGCACAGCCATTCCCCAGTCTCCTCCTGGTACTACAATGCAAATCATGGATGCCAGCCGACCTAGGTTCCTCCCCTCAATCCCCACCATGTGGAAGCTCTGCCCTGTCCAATCTCCTCCATTCCTCCCTCTGGCCATTTGCCTGCCTTTTAAAAAAATGACTTGCCCAAGGCCACACAGCAAGTGAGTGTTTGGGTACTAATTTGAACTCAGGAAGAGGAGTCTTTCTGATTCCATTGTACTATACACCACACCACCTAGTTGCCCAGTTAAAATAGATGAGTCTTTGTTTCAGCTGGCTGCCTAGTTGGTGATGACTTATTTGATTATGTTAACCCAGGAAAAAGTTTTATGATATTCAATATGTGTTAAGTAAAAAATGTTCTCAGAAATTCCATTTTTTCTCTTAAACCTTTGGAAAAACAGTTCTCTCATAATAATCCTGATATGAGGTTATGTTTTGTTGTCAGTTTTGTAGACTAAAAAATGATCATCCCTGATATCTGAAATCTCAAATCAAAAACAAATTTTTTTTAAAAGCAGATCTTTATTTCTTTTTCCCTCAGACGTCTCACTTTGTCCCCCCTATGTCTGGTGTGAGTCAATACAGCACTCAGTAGACATTCAATAAGGACTTGTTTTTAGTAAGTCCTGAAGCATTTACAAAGACTCTTTGGATTCTCTAAAGGTCACCATCTCAGAGTGTTCTGTGAGGCAAACAAACTTTAGGTTCATAGTTTACTAAGGATTCCAGTTTTGGTCATTTTGGTGAAGTGTAGATATATGACTTTTCATAAATCAGTAACTAAAACCCAGGCAATGCAAAGTTCCCAACTGACAGATATCAGCCCAGAACAACTTGAGTAATCAGAAACTCTTCATTGGCAGATATTTGACTTGATGAAAGGGTATGAAATTAGTTATTGTTGGATTCAACTTTCATCACAATTACTCAGAATTGATTGAGAAAACTATGATTGATGTAATAATACATATTTCATGAAGATTCAATATTCAAGTGCCATGGCTTTTACATTTGATACATAGATATGTGAAAAGACGACCTTCCTGTCTATTTAGTATTGGGGAGTCAGAGCTCACATTTAATAACTTCTAGAAAGCATTTCCTGTTTACATGGTGCTTTCTTAATTATTATGAGAGCTAAGTACTAACGTGTTATTCCCACGTTACAGATGAGAATACAGAAAGAGAAGTGAAGTGATATGTCTGAGGCCACACAGCTAGTAAGTGGCGGTATTGGGATTTGAACCCAAGTCTTGTGATCCCACAGACAGCATGCTTTTCATTACAACACAGCTTCCTCTCTAATAGAAACAAGAGTTGAAAGATTTAAGGAATTTTGAAAATCTGCTTAGTGTTTTGAGAGATCATATCTAATGTATATTGGGCAGCTAGGTGGTGCATGGAGAGAGTGCTGGCCCGGAAGCATGAGGACCTGAGTTCCATTTCAACCTCAGACACATACTGGCTGTATGACCCCGGGCAAGTCACTTAACCCTGTTTGCCTCAGTTTCCTCATCTGTAAAATGAGCTGGAGAAGGAAACAGAAAATCACTCCAGTATCTTTGAGAAGAAAACCCCAAATGGGGTCGTGGAGGGTAAGACATGACTGAAACAATTCCACAGCAACAACTAACATAGGGCTCTGGAGTTTGCAGGGTTGTATATACATTGTACAAGCCTTACAACTGTCTTGTGAACTGGGCATATTCTTGTTATCCCCATTTTCCAGATGAAGGAACTGACTTATAGGGTGATGAGGTAATGCTGTTGTCCATAGTCAGTCATACAGCCAGTGTCAGACAAGGTTTGAGTCCAGACCTTCCCGACTTCTTCACTCATGCAACAAGAATTCACTGAGTGCTTAGTGTGTGTGAGGCCCTGAACTAAGTATTGGGAGCATAAAGGCAAATGAAAGTGAGTGCCTGCTTTCATCCTTACCAGAGAGCTTAGATGCTACCCAGAGAGACACTACGTTTGTGCAGGTGAGTAAGTAGGAGATAATTTGAGGAGGGAGGGCACTAATCACTTGGGGCATGAGAAGCTTATCCTTAAAAGGGCAGCACCCAAGTGGAGTCTTTAAGGCAAGTGAGGAATCTAAGTGAGAAGGTGAAGAAGCAAACCATGCAAAGGCCTGAAAGTGGACAAAGACAGTGAAATAGCAAGTTTGGGGAGCAGTAAGTAATCCAGTTTGGTTGTATTCTAGCCACTGCACCACACTACCATGTAGATAGCCATCATGTTTAGAAATGGTTCTTTGAAAGCCCTATTTCATTGCCAATGATCAAAACTCTTCATTTCTGATGATAACTTTTTTTAATGATCCATCTCTCAGAATAAGGTTTGGGGAACAAATTAGCCAAACTTTTAAAAAATTCCTTGTGCAGAGAACAACTTTGAAAGCTATTCCCTAACAGTGAGGAAGCTTATGGTTAAAAAAAAAGGAATAAAAATATAATCAATATAAAAAGCTAACTTTGCATGAATTTACAAGGCTTACAAATGTTGCTTTCTGGACTTAGCTCCTTTGATGAACCAGAAGAAGGATATAGTCTTAATTAGAGCATCCTATAAAAACTCGCTCTCGTTTCTTTACTGTAAACATGTCTGAATTGATGAGCATCGACCCAGCATCTGTGTATACATATATGTAAATGTATGTAGGTAGAAGTTGACTCTTAAATACTGTCTCTTCACCAAATTTTTTAGGGGTCCCAAGAGTTCTCAGATTTGAATGATAAAAACAAAGTATGCCATAAGGTACCGCTTTGGTAATTAACTGGTTCTTTAATAGAGCCTCAATTACTTTGTTTCATGATAAGGAAAAAAAATACATTCCAAGACAGAGTTACATTCGACATCTGGGAACCTCCTAACAGCTGGCTACCTAATGAATATGCATCTGCTTAAGAGGCTGTAGACCATTAATAAACCAATAGATGTAAAGCAGAAACAATCTTTGTCAGCTTCAAATGAGATTGGATGCAATGTGCTGTGAAGTGTCACTGTCACATTGAATAGAGTTTGGGAGGGTAACAATGGACTGTTAGCTACCAGTGTCTTTGTACCTCTGGACTTCTAACACTTGCCACAAACTAGTAACTGTGTTTTTGATGTACATCTTATTTATTTGTCCTGAATTCCAGTGTATATGTCTGGAAAGTGGTTTCAAATTTGTTCCATCGAAGCCATATGGAATAGTGGAAAAAACACAGAATTAGAAGACAAAAGACCTCAGGTCTGAATCCAAGCTCTGCTACTAACCTCTTTTGTGACCTCAAACATCTCATTCATGTCCTCCACACCTTTCCTTTCCTCATCTGAAAAATTCAGGGGATGGAGATGGAGTTTGGACTGTTGACCTTGAAAACCTCTTGTCATAATATTTAATGCAAGATGTTCCAAAAACCCTTTGGGACACTCTGTATTTCTAAATGCAAAAGAACCATTCTTATTTGTTGTTGTTTAGCCATTTTTCAGTCATGTTCAAATCTTTGTGACCCCTTTTGGGGTTTTCTTGGCAAAGATACTTGAATGGTTTGCCATTTCCTTCTCCAACTCATTTTACAGATGAAGAAACTGAGACAGGGTTAAGTGACTTGCCCAGGGTCACATAGCTAGCAAGTATCTGGGACTGGATTTGAACTCAGTTCTTCCTGACTCCAGGTCTGGTTCTCTATTCACTGTGCCACCTAGCTGCCCCATTACTATACTTAGTATTCCTACTGCTCTTTAAAATGGTAGGAATCTGATTCTAGATTCCTTAGAGGTCATACAAGTTCCTCCAATAAAATGTAAACTATTTGAAGACAAGTGTTTTTTCTTTTGTCTTCATATCCTACTACATCTAGTTCCTTGTATATAATAAGCACTTAACAAATGTTGGTTGAAAGCATATTGATACACTCTTGGGGGAGCTGTGATTTAGTCCAACTATTCTTGAAAGCAATTTGGAATTAGGGAAGAAGGAAGAGAATAAACATTTACATAACACCTACCACGTGCCAGACACTGTGCTAAGTGCTTTTTACAAATATGATCTCATTTGATCCTCACAACAGCCCTGGGAGGTAGGTGCTGTTAGTATCCCCATTTTGCAGATGAGGAAACTGAGGTAAACAGAGGTTAAATGATTTGCTTGTGACCCAAGGGTCACACAGCTAGTAAGTGTCTGAGATTTGAATTCAGGTCTTCCTAACTCTAGACCCAGTTCTTTATTCACTGTGCCATCAGCTGTCTCAATTAAGCTATGAATTAGGCTATGAAAGAACTAAAATGTCCATATCCTTTGGCCCAAAGGTTCCACTCTTGACATATACCCCATAGAGAAGTGATAAAAACAAAGGTCCCATATACATCAAGGTATTTATAGCAGCGCTTTTTATGTCGATGAAGAATTAGAAGCACAACTGCTCATCAATTAGAGAAGAGCTAAATGAATTATGGTATGGGCATGTAATGAAATATTATTGTGCTGTAGGAAAAAATGGAAATAGAGAATTCAGAGAAGCATGGGAAGGTTGATATGAACTGATGCAAAATGAAGTAAGCAGAAGAGAAAAACCATATACATAGTAACTACAGCAACATAAATGGAAAGAAGAGCAACAGAAAAAAGTGTGATGGCTGTGTACAATTATAAATATAATGATGGCCGGTGGAGCCCCAATGAAAAGATGAGCAGAAGTCCCTTTCTCCCTTCTTTGCAGAGGTGGAAGACCCTGAATGTGGAATAGAACATATACTCAAGTGTCATATGCAGTTGATGCACAGTTAGTTTTTCTGACTTCCTTTTTTTTTATTCTTTGTTACATGAGATAGCTCTTCGAATTGGGGGGCAGGTGGGAGAGGAAATATGTGGAAATAAAAGTGCTGTAAAAACAAAAGATGTATATGTATGTGCATACATATGTATTGTTGTTCAGTCATTTCAGTCATGTCTGACTGTGACCCCATTTAGGGATGTCTTGATAAAGATATTGGAATGGTTTTGAGCCAGGGGTGGGGAACCTTTGACCTTGAGGCCACTTGTAGCCCTCTAGGTCCTTAAGTGAGGCCCTTGGACTGAATCCGAACTTGACAGGACAAATTCCCTTAATAAAAAATTTGTTCTGTCAAGTTTAGATTCAGTCAAAGGACCTCACTTAAAGACCTAGAGGGCTACAAGTGTCACATGGTTCCCCACCCCTGATTAATCCAAAGCCTTCAATTTATATTGCTGCCTAATCTCACACAGTTGACCACGGGCAGACAGAGCTAGAGGTCAGATCTCCAGTGTTCCTGGCCCAACCACAAAACTGATCTGAAGGCCTGTTAGAAGTGATATCTGACCTAAGTCTGTCCTAACAGTGAGGACAAGGTACCAGAGAAGAGTTTGGATTCCATGTTAAGATCCATGGTGGGAAACAAAGAAATGTTAAATATTAGTGAGACACCAAATGGTATATTAAGCATTGATTTCTTGATAGTGTTCCTACAGAATTACTGTGCCTTACCAGTTGAAGTTGTACAAATTCAACTTTTTTTTTCTTAAAAATTTCCTTTCTGATATTAAAGACTCATGATTGAATTAGATTAAGGCCAGCAAGAAAATTACAAATTGCAGCTGCCACAACTACTTGGTCTATAGATTCCCCACCCTTGGTTTTAACATTTCCTTCTTCAGCTCATTTTACAAATGAGGAAACTGAGGCAAATGGGGTTAAGTGACTTGCCCACTGTCATATAGCTAGTAAGTGGCTGAGGCCAGATTTGAACTCTGACTCCATGGGGTCCTGACTCCAGACGCCATGCTCTATCTACTGGACCACCTAATGACCTATATACATATGTACATATATTCATACACACATAAATTTATTTTTTTT
>JAQQSU010003178.1:0-14442 GCA_028627135.1 Pseudochirops cupreus | reverse complement strand
AACTACCATGTCAGTCACCAGGGATACAAAGATTAAAAATTCCACTTACTACCCTCAAAGAAATTACATTCCATTCAAGGGAATATAGCACATATACGATCATATTTCTATATTTGGGTTGCAGTTGCTTCTTTGAACCTACTCTTTGGGTTCCCTTACAATCCTGAAAATCTCATTACAGGGCAATTTATTTTTTCATACTTGAGAACCATGGAAGTATATTGTCTTGGAGATTTGAAATCCTTTAAAGGGCTCATTGGATATCACAGTCTAAGGCAGTAGACAACAACTAACGTAAAACTGAGCGAATAAAATTGTACAACTTCTTTTTAAAAATACATATCTATTGTTATGGACATTTATTATATCTCCCTCATGCTACCCTTCCTTCCACAATGAAAAAAAAATAATAAAAATAAAATATAACATAGTTTAGCAAAACAAATTCCCATATTGACCTTGTCTAAAAATGAAAGTCCCCTCTGTTTTAATTCCATCTCCTCTCAGGAAGTAGATGGGTGGTGTATTCCATCTTTAGTCTTTTGGATTTGTGGTTTAAAATTGCAAAGATGAAGTGCTAACATCTTTCGAAGTTATTTGTTTTCTTTATATTGTATAACTCTTCACTCAGTTCTACTGATTTTACTCTGCGTAAGTTCATAGAGGTTTTCCTGGTTTCCTTTGAAACTGTCCTTTGCAGCATTTCTTATGGTACAATAATTATCTCTCAGATTCATATGCCATAATTTGTTTAGATCTTCCTCAACAGGAGAGTAGCCTCCTTCCATTCAGCAGCAGGCAACTAAAAAAGAAGTGCTCTGGATATTTTTCTGCTGTAAGTCTTTTTCCTCTTCCTTTGACCTTTTTGAGGTTTAAGCATAGTAGCTGTATCATTGGGTCAAAGGGCACAGTTTAGTAACCTTTGGAGCACAGTTGTTAACAGCTTTCCAAAATGACTGCACCAATTCACACTATACTAGTGTGCCTACTTTCCACAAGTGATACAATGTTTGCCATTTCCTTTTCTGTCACATGTCACTCTGATGGTTATGAGGTAAAATGTTAATAGTTGCTTTAATTTACATTTCTCCAAATATTATTGATTTAGAACTTTTTTAATGTGGCTGTTGATAGTTTGGATTTCTTCCTTTGAAAACTTCCTCTTCATATTTTTGAATTGGTGAAATTTCGGTGAAATAATTTTACATGATTTTTACATAAAGTTGCATATTTTTCTCTGCAAAAATGTTTTTACTTAAAATCCATTTGAATACTTTTTGTTCTCTCTTAGTTTGTGTGTAGTACTTTTAGTATCTTCTCTGTGTGAGATCATGTAGTTTGCTTTAGACAGTTTTCATCATATTTTTAATAATGAAATTTTACCTTCATGTTTGAAATAGTTTAGTATTATACTATTTAGTAAATTCTATATTTTAAGAGTTTATAAAATACATATGTGTATCCATCTATCCATCCATCTATCCATCTAGTGTTTGTTTGATATTAGGTAATGGAAAAGTCCAGGGATCATTTACCCAATCAAAACCAGACCCATGGTGGTATATGAGTGTGTATCTTTATTGAGGGAATTGAGAACATGATAGGTAACTGTAGGAAGACTAGAAACTTCAAGACCTCTGCTACTACTGGGTCTCTAAAAGTCATAACCATTTCATTAGGATTCATTGGCAGTCTTTTGGCAGCAAATCTAGTTAAAGAGAAACCATAGCTTGATATTGTAAAAAGGACTCTGGCTTAGGTGCCATTTGCTTTGGATGTTACTACTGGTTCTGTTACTTACTAGTTGTGTTATCTTTGGTATATCTGTCTAAGCAACAAGTTTCTTTATCTGTAAGGTGAGGGAGTTCAATTAGATGGTCTCTACAATCCAGAAGCAGCAGCATCATGAAGTTGACCAAGAGTATTGCCATCATCTGGAAGGAGACAGTTCCCCTACTCTCCAATCTTGATACTTTAGTCAGCAAATTCAGCTTTCTACTGTCCTCTGCTCTCTAATAATACTTCACTGATGCTGACCCAGGTAGACTTATCTTTCTGAGTTCAAATCCTTCTTCAAGAACTTATTAGCAGTGTGACTCTGGGCAAGTCACTTAACCCTGTTGTTCTCAGTTTCCTCATCTATAAAATGAGCTGGAGAGAAAACCCTAAACGGTATCATAAAGAGTTGGACACGACAGAATAACAACAATGCTTTTTCCATTTTTCTATTGTCCTTACCCCTGACCCAACCTCAGTGCAGGATTATTCCCATCATCTGTCTCCTTGTCCTGCTAGTGATGCTATACAGAGCTGAAGGAAGTCACAACTCTGCTGACTAGGTACATTATAAATTCATGTATTCCAACTTCAACTAGGCCCTCACCTCAGCAAGGAAATTCTTTAATTTCTCCCTGATAGATTCCTCATCTCATTCCCTACAAAAGCTTTTTCATTCATCTCTCTTAATCCTATCTCACTGTCTAACCAATACCATCCAGCCTATGATCATGCCTCTTATTTTACTGAGAAAATTGAAGCCAGTTGTGATAAACTCCCTTTTCCTCCATTTTCTTAATCTCAAAACCCTTTTGAAATCATCCCCTAATCTCTCTTCCTTTCCTCCAGTCTCTGACAGTAAAATAGCCTTTCTCCTTGACAAGGCCAACCTATGTACAATACACTTGATCCTATCCCCTCCCATCTTCTCCAGCATACCACAGTCTCAATAATTCTTCTCCTCTCTTAATTTTCAATCTGTCTCTATCTACCGGTTCCTGAGCTATTGCCTTTAAACATGCTCAGGTCTTCTTAATCCTTCAAAGAAAAAAAAGTAATTCCACCTTACCATCCCCTCAGGCTATCTTTCTTTATCTCTTCACAGCCAAAGGTGGGAATGGAAAAAGTAAGAAGGAAGCTTAATAACTTTACTGCATTTCTTTGAACTCACTTTTCCTTCCTTCGTAGTCTGACTTCTCATGTCATAACTTTAATTTTTTTTTAATGATTTGAAGGAGAAAGTGACAAATATTGGAGGGGCTGTGGAAAAATCGGGACTTAATTCACTTTTGGTTGAACTGTGAACTGCTCCAGCCATTTTGGGGAGCAATCTGGAATTATGGCCCAAAAGTTTTTAAACTGCCTATATACCCTTTTACCCAACAATACCACTAGTAGGTATATTTCCAAAAGGTGCCTATAGAAAAGGAAAATAACCTATATGTTTATAGTGACAAAGGACTGGAAATCGTGGGAATGATTATTTTGGAATGGCTGAACATGTTGTGTTATGTGATCATGATGGAATACTCCTGTACTGTAGTCAATTATATGCTTATTGATTTTACAAACAACAACAACAGCATGAATATACTTGCATGAAATAATGGAAAGCAAAATGAGCAAAGACAAGAGAACATTATATTGTGTGTTTGTGTGTGTGTGTGCGTGTGTGGGTGGAGAGAGAGAGAGAAATAGCAATACTGTTTTAAGAATATCTTTGAAGGACTAAGTCATTTTGCCTATTATAAATACTGAAATTAACTCCAAAGGGCATATGAAGGAAGATGCTATCTGTATCCAGAGAAAGAACTGATAAGTAGAAGTATGTGTAGAATGATTTTACATATATATGTATATGTGCATATATGTATGTGTGTGTGTGTGTGTGTGTGTGTGTATAGATATATTGTTTGTAATGGTAGTCACTTCTATGTCAGGAGAGTGGGAAGGTAAGAAGAAAAGGGGAGGATAAGATAAGTAAGTTACAAGATAACTTTATTATATTTAAAAGGAATAACAAGTTGTACAGAAGAGATTTTTAGTTTCATGTGCAATCATCTTTTTTTCTTATTCTTACCTCATAACGTGAATAAAGCTGTTCTACCCCAAATTACCAATGATTTCCTAACTGCCAGAGCCAGTGGTGTTTTGTTTTGTTTTAAATCATTCTCTATGCTTCCCAACTCCCGTGCTCTGTTTAACGCTGTTGACCATCTCCTGCTCTTGGATACTGTCCCCTTTATGGGCTTTCATGATGCAGTCACCTGGTTCTCCTCTTTCTTGTATAAACATTCCTCAGTTCACTTGGCTGGTTCATCATCTGTATCACACTTCCTAATTTGGGGGTGTTTCCTTAGGCTCTGTCCTAGGCCTCCTACTTTTCTTTTGACTCTCTGCCTTGTTGACCTTATCACTTCCTATGCATTTAATTATAGTCTTTATTCTGATGACTCACAGATATATATGTAACTTCAGTCTGCCTCGAGCTTCAATCCTGTTACCAAATACCTATTGGATCTTTCGCACTAAATGTCTCTGATACATCCCAGACTCATCATGTCCAAAACACAAGTACTTATATATTTTCTTCCAAACCCAAGCCTCATTCAAACTTCTCTTTTCTGCTAATGAACAACAACATTCAGTCTCCCAAACTAGTAACCTCGATATTCTGCACACTCTCTCACCACACACATACAATCAGATACCAAACCTTGGTATTTCGACCCTTGTAACATTTTGCCAATCCGACCCCTTTTCTCCAATAATATAGTTACCTCTTTTGTTCAGTCCCTCATCACCTCTCTTCTAGATTATTTCAATGGCCTTCTAATTGGTCTCCCTGGCTCAAGTGTCTCTCCATGGTGTTGCCAGAGTGATTTTCCGTAAGTATACTTCTGTTCATTTCATCTTCTTTTCAATAAACTCTAGTGGCTCCCTATAGTCTCTGTGATCAAATCTGAATTCTCCTGGTTAGCTTTTCAAGCCCTTTATAGCCTTGGCCCCACCTCTCATTTGAGTCTCATTGTATATCACCTCCCCCACATCCTGATCCAGCCAAGCTGAACTTCTCCATCCTTTTCCCACACAATACTCCATCCTTCATCTTCATACCTTGACACTGACTGTCCCTCATGCCAAGAAGATCCTCTTGCTTCATGTCTGCACTCTAGAATCCTTCTCTGCTTTCGTGACCCACTTCAAGCACCATCTTCCATGTGAAGCTTTTCCCAATGACCCCAACTGCTAATGTTTTCCCTTTCAGACTACCTTGTAGTTAACTTTTATTTTTAATGAATCCCTTGTTATTCCACATGTACATAGATATGTACTTGTCTCCCTCATTAGAATGTAAGCTTTTTGCAGGTAGAGATTGTTTCCTGCTTAGCACCCAGCTTGGTGCCTGGCACATACTAAGTTTGTAACAAATGGTATTTGCATGAATATTTTGAATTTTATTTTCTAAATGATCTTTATGGTCTCTTCTGTCTTGAACAATCTACAATTGTATGATAGCCCTCAACAGAAATATGTACTGGCCATAGAAATAATCCAGCAGTTATTAAATCTCCCTTATACACATAAAACTGCCTAAGCACGGGGGAGGAAAAGTAAAATTTATATTAAGTATAAACATATGGCATTGAAAATAAAGTCAAGTGGACATTTTCTAAGATGCATTTATATTTAGGAATTGTTACTAAAATATGGACAATCACATGTATGAATCCAGGCAGTAAAAATTCCAAACCAGCACAAATATCAAAAACAGAAATTTATAGCAATTGCAGAAGTTTTTATGCAAAGGAGGACTATAGCTAGTGGAATAAATCAGTAAGGCAAGCTGAAAAAATCCAAGGCTGCCACATGGTATTCAAATACCTTAGCCTTGAATTAAAATCCAGCCTTGAGAGAACCCCAACCTATCTTCCCAAGGCAGTATAACAGATAGAACTCTGGGTTTAGAGTTAAGGCTCTCAACTTTTAATCCAGTCTCAGAAGCATACCAGTTGTGTGCCCATGGATCATAGATGTGGACCTGAAAGGAACCTCAAAGTTCCTGTAGTTGGTCAAGTCCTTCCCACCCCTTCATTTTATAGGTGAGGCAGAAGTGGCCCATGGAAATTCAATGACTTGTCTAGTTACCTTCTTGGGAGTCTCAGTTTCCTTCTCTTTCAGATAAGGATAATAATGCGTGCAGAAACTACCATAGATTTGCTCTAAGAAAAGCTCTATGCTAATGTAGATTATTACTATAATTGTGATTATTTCCATATGCCAGTATGTTATCTCGTTCCACAGCCTTTGATCTAGTATTTGCTTTAGAGAGAACACTGTGCTTGCTGGTGGGGCATTCTGGAATACTGGAATGTACAGACTCAGAGTTTAGAGAAGAAATTTTAGCTTCTGTCATGGAGGGAAGGGATAAGTGATATACACATATCTTTATTAGACAGCATTTCCCTACAGTGCTACTGTGTCCACATCTGTGTCCCTAAATATCTGTTTTCATTGCATGAAAGTAATTCTCTTCAAGCATGAGCCTCCCCCAGCCGTGAAAATGGGGTAGGGGGCATTCAGTAGACAAATTGGCTGTGTTGGAAGAATCTACTCTGAAATGCATATTATTTATTTTCTGAAAAGAGTTGGCTTTCTGAGTATATTGATTTTTCTACTATAGTCACTTAACTAATAAGGAAAAAAAAAAGTGCTTGGGATATTTTCTGAGGACCTAAAAGAAACCTTGAAGCAGAGATAGCATTGGAATCTCCAGCCCCTTAATGTTCACTGTGTTATTTAGAAAATGAAATTAAATTGTTCCCATTATAGTGACTAATTATATTTTTAAAAATCCAAATTGGAGGATTGGGGAGGAATGGTAGGGGCAGAGAGTAAAAGCTAAACTTACAAAATGTGGAAAAGGAGACTTTTTTTGTAATATTTCCGTCTCTACAAATCTCAAAAAGTATGCCCCATTTGGAAAGCAATTGCAAATTTGTCCTTATCAAATATGCATTTTCAGATTTTGCTAAAATGAAAGCAGAATGCTGAAATCTGAGAAGCTAACAGTGATGTCATAAAAATAATTCTAAAGATTTCCAAAACAATTTGTTTGTTTCATTACATTCATCTGCATTATGCAGACTTATGAGACAGTGAGTTAATTGCCAGGATCATGTGAATCATCAAGGTACACTTTTCAATCTTATTACTTACTCATAGTTGTCTATTCAACTACTAATCACTTGATTATGTTTCATAATTGGAAGATAAAAATAGGTCTTAATCTAAGAGTTCTCATACTTTATGATGTATAATGTCTAACTTGTTATAGTTAGTCATGAAGAGCTAGCTAAAAAGAAAGAAAAGACAATATGTTTTCAAAAGACAGTACTTCTCTAAGCAAGCCAAATCGGGGGCTATTTAGCACATGTTTTCTTTGATTTGATTATTTCACTATCTAAGATTTTTCACTCCTAACTGAACCAGTTTCTTCAGCTTGTCTATTATACCTTGACAGTTCAGTGCTGTTGAGCCTCCAGTGTTCAGATTTGTCTGATAATTTGAAACTCCTTTGGAGGAAATACCATTATTACTCTTCTAGACTGTCCTAGGGAAGCTATGCTCAAAGCCTGTTTTGTTTGTTTACATTTTGCTTTTGTATGTGTGTGTTCCCCCCATATCTCCCAGCTTTAGACTGATTCAACACATAAAATCATGAGTTTACTCTTGTCTGAATAAGGTTCTCATACTTTCTATGGAGTCATGGAAAGGAATTAGTGTTCTCATGTTACCAGACTTTAGCATGGGGCAACCAAAATAGAGAGGCATGTTGATGGCTTCTACAGTCTTCCCCTCCAAATTCTAGGGAAATAGAGGAGACTAAGCCAAATAAAATAGGCTGGTCAACTGTCTGGCTCAGCAAAAAAAAAGAAAAAAAAAGAAAAAATACATGAATATAGTTTCAAACCTAGATGAAAGTCTCATTCAATGACAGTTCATTAAACCCATTTGAGATGATAAATGAAAGAGGCACGTATTGAAGTCACCCTGCAAATCAAGTCACCTTGGTTGGGCCAGGAGGTTCAGGGTTGACCTGGGCCACACTGGTTCTGGTTCTCATTGTGAAAGTCCATGGTATTTGGTATTTCAAGGTCCTAGCAGCATGGGTTCTCTAACAGTTCTGATGCTAGCCATTGGACCTAGGCTTTTGGTCTGGGTTCTGACTTCACATTCTCTGGGTCCTAAAGGTGCAGAGTCTTTCGTGGTTTTGATTCTTAGCAGTACCAATCCTTAAGGCCTTTTCTAGTTGGAGGACTCTATCATTTTGTGAAATTTAATAGGGATTTAATAGGAATAAAGGAAAAAGTTATTAGATGTAGAACGGAGTGAACAGAACCAGGAGAAAGAATAATGTATATGATAACAACATTTTAGACAAACAACTTTGAAAGATTTAGTAACTATAATCACCACAGTGATCAACCATGCTTCCAGAGGACTCATGATGAAACATGGAACTCATTGTCAGAGAGTTGATGGAGGCAAGATGCAGAATGAGACCTATGTTCTTGGACATGACCAATATGGCAATTTATTTTGCTTAATTATTTTTTTTCCTTGGGTGAAGGGAAAGGAGGAGAGAGAGAAAATAGGTACTTAGAAAAAAAATAAAATTTAAAAGGTTAAAGTTGTTTGATTATGGGATCACAAAACTAAAGTTGGAAGGAAACACAGAGGCTGTATTTGTGTGTGTGTGTGTGTCTGTTTAAAATTTCATTTTATTTTCTTGAATTTTTTTATTTTAATATGAACTTAATAAAAGAAGCATTTTCATAATACAATAGAATAAAAAAGACGATTGCACATGAAACTGCAAATCAATTATTTACAACTTGCTATTCCTCTAAAATATGTACTAAATTTATCATGTAACATTTTTTTTCCTTTTTTCTTCCCTCCTCCCACCGTAGAAACGGCTACCATTAGACACAACTATGTATGTGTATTTGTAAAAAATCATTCTATTTATCAGTTCTTTCTCTGGATGCAGATAGCATTTTCCTTACTATGTCCTTTGGAGTTAATTTGGGTATTTATAATAGTTAAAATGACTTAGTCACTGAAAGTTGTTCCACAACATTCTCATTGTTCTGCTCATCGATCTCTTCATTATTTCATGCAAGTCTATCCATGGTTTTCTGAGATCACTGAGATTATCATTTCTCATAGCACAGTGCTCAGTATAGCTCATCACAATCATATACCATAACTTGTTCAGTCATTTGCCAATAGACAAGCATCTTTGCAGTTTCCAGGGAAATAAAGCCATTTATCTAAGGTGACACAGCTAATTAGCATCAGAAATAGAATTTGAACCAGGGTTCTTTAACACCAAAGCCAGAGCTCTTTCCACTGAACAATGCTGATTTCATAAGTATTATAAGGCAGACATTGCTAGGAAGCATTCCTTTTGAATAGGACATGGAAGCAAAGACAACCTAAGGTGAGAAGTCAGTTTTGAGAAGGCCAGAAGCAAGGATCACTCATGTACTTATTGACTGAGCAGAGTCCAATTCCAAAACTAGCAATCTATCAGTCAAATCTAACATTATATGCAATGTTACATATACATGGTAGCCTTTCTCTTTAAAGAAAGTCTCCTTTGAGGCCAAGTGTGATAATTACAATTTTATAGCATTCTGTTTCAATTTTTGCTGCTGAAGCTATTCTCAGCTGGGTGGATGCTGAAATCCCTTGAACTCCAAAATCTATTGATGTTGAGAAGCTAGGACAATTTTGGAAAGCAATATGGAATTATACTAAGAAAGTGACTAAATTGTCCTTAGCCTCTGAACCACATTCATCTGCTATGCATGTAACCCAAGATGGTCAAACATAGAAATAAAGCTACTAGGTTCCATATGTCTTATCAAAGAACTGGAAAAAAAGTAAATGAACAGTGAGTGGTGATGGTGCATGAATATAGGGAAGAATTAGGGTACTACAAGAAATGATAAATATGAAGCATGCAGAGGGCCTTGGGGACTTTTATATGAAGTAATACAAGATGAAGTAAGCCAAACCATAAAATGTAATACATAATGACTACAACAATATATACAGAAAGAACGACAACAACATCAACAAAACTGAGAAGAGAATGTTGTGAAATTCCAATGACCAGGCTTGGCCCCCAAAGGAGCTTTCCTTTTCAAAGGCAACAAAATAGGGATATGGAATACTGCATATAGTATTGGATTTAGTTAACATGTTGGTTTGTTTTGCCTAACTTTTCCCTCCCCCTCTCCTTTCCAGTGTGCTTATTGTTTTTTTGGTTTTGGTTTGCTTTTTTGTTATAGAGCAGTGGTTCTCAACCTTCCTAATGTTGAACCCTTTAATACTTTTATGTGGGAGTATCTGCATGTGGGCGGACCCACCTGGAGAAGGATAGAGGAGCGGTGTCTCCGTTCCTAAGACCATCAGAAATATGTGTTTTCCAATGGTCTTAGGCGACCCCTGTGATGCCTGTGAAAGGGTCGTTCAATCCCCAAAGGGGTTGCAACCCACAGGTTGAGAACTGCTGTTATAGAGGTTAGCTAGTGGGGTGGGAGAGGAATTAAAATAACAGAAAGACAAGAGATGCTTTTTTTTTCCAAGAATGGGCAGGTTTTAGTGAATCACAGTAGCAATGTCAATCAATGTAATATGGTGGACACACTAGCTAACACTATCTTAAGCAGGAAGAGGATAGAGGAAGAGGGTAAAGGAGGAGACAGTCTCTTTGTACTCTATTCTGGTCAGAGTACTAATGGACTATTGGGTTCAGTTTGGAGCATTTTAGAAAGAATTTTGATAACCCATGGCTTATCTATGCACAACCTTCAGAACATGCTGTGATTGGATGAGTTGAAAGAATTGTTAATTTTTAGTCTAGAGAAGAGCAGACACTACTGAGACTTGGTGCTGTCTTCAAGTCATAGGTCAAGAGCTTTTTTCTGGAATAGAAATTAGACCTGGAGACAGAATTAGGAAGAAAGAGTGGAAACTGCAAAGAGGCAAATGGGATTGATAACAGGAAAGGTTTCTTAGTAATTATAGCTTTATCAAAAGTAGAATCAACTGTGTTGGGAGGTAATAGGTTCTTTCTCAAAGGGGAACTTAAAGCAGTAGTTGGATGGCTCACTTGGCAAGTGTATTTGTACAAGAGATTCTTCTTTGTGTACAGATTCTCTAGGGTAACCACTGAAATCCTTGCAACTAAGAAATATGACATGATTGTGAAATGTTCTAAGAAGATAATATTGAAAGAGCTAGATTTGCCTTTTCCCTCCACCAATTCATATCTGTCTGACCAGTGTACCTAAGAAGTCTCACTGATTTGCTTTTAAATTGCTTTTATGATCAGATTTTTTACTTTGGGTACCTTCTACCTGGTTGAAACAATAATTAGAAATATTTTCCACTGTAATAAAGGCAATCTTTAAAGTTGATTTGTTTTTCTCTGGTTGTAACTCCACACAAAAGGCCCAAAGTACATGATGACAGAAATGTAAATAAAACTAGCCTTCCTCCCAATGATATCTTATAAAAACAACATTCTCGTTTTAGATACATTGAATTTCATATATCCTGAATCATATTGGTCATAAAGTGGGATGTAGAGATTCAAGCTCTCAGCTAGATGCTTAGATTTACTTATTTTTATTTTTTCTTTCAAAACATCTTCCAGTAATCAATGATATATTACTGCAGTCTTCCTACAGGAATGTCTGGATGATTAATAGTATTTATAATTATCAATATGGTTCCACAAACATGTACATTAGATAGGCCCAGATTCCCATAAATTCTAGTTTGCAATATAGACAATCAAGCATATCACTTCATGTTTATTAATCTGTTCTGCATTCTTCAGGGAGATGCCTGAATTCCATTACTGTCTTTACTTCAGGCTTAGGCAGATTTTGAGAGGAAAAAATAACAATGGAAGTAAGGAAAACTAGTGAGTTCCACTATTGTACTAAAGAATTTCACATCCCCCCCACAAAGATAGAAGTCTATCGTGTTTCTGCTCTAAGTGAATTTTTTTTAATTGCATTTTCCTTTACATTATAATAAAACCTGTAAGAGCCTATGATTCAAGAATTTAGAACTGGAGAGTCCCAGGAACACTGTTGTGAAGCAGATAAAATGCCAGATTTTAAGTTTAAAAAAATGCCTTCCTATCCATGTCTTGGGGTCAGGAAGACCTAGGTTCAAATCCTGGTTCAGATACTTGAGAACTACATGACCATGGGCAAATCATTTACCCCTCTTTGAACCTTATTCTCCTCATCTATAGAATGTGGGGGCAGATGGGGAGGGAGTTGAACTTGGCAATCCAAAAAGTACTTTCTAGCTCTAAATAAAAAACCCAGTGTGTCAGGAACTGGATTAAAATGTAGTTAGAAGATAAATATAAGAAAGATAATGGTAATTTGTGATTTTCTAAGTTAATATGTGGCCACAAAGATTCACTTCTATTTCAGTTTGATACACTCTTTTGGAGTACTGTTTTAGCTCTGATTCAAACTGAGAATTTGGATATATAACTATGACACATATAACTTCAAGAACTATCCATACAATGTCCATTTGCACTGCCAGTCTGGGGCTTAAAAGCATAGCTGCTACATCTTTCCCCATGGTTCTATGGGTAGCCCTGAGTTGCCTTTCAAATGCTATACCTCATAAGAGTAGACTGGTGTATATCTCTCATGATTATCAATTTGGTATCCATCAGTCAGACTTGATTTGTTTTTAGAAAGGATTATCTGTGATGGTTGTAAATAGAAAGTGGCTGGCATAAAACATTCTGCCAAAAATCTGTGGCATGCTTACCCAGAAAATACACTGAGTCCTGTGGAAAGTGTGTTCAATGTTAGAAAGCCTAGGTTTCAGAGAGGTAACTCACAAACCTTGGGAGTCCCTTGCACTGAAATTCTCAAGATGTTAACCTTAGGGATGGGGGCGTAGGAGCAGCAACATATCGCATTTCTCACATAGCCACCCCAAATTACCCATAAAATATGACTCTAAACTAATCCTAGGACTCCAAAACGCACAAAAATATACTTTCCACTAAAGTCAACTTGGCTACAAGGAACTATATCAGCACTGAGAACCAAAACCAGCCTGGCCTGAAGCCCTGGCTGAGCCCCGGGGACGGCTGGATGAAAGGATTAAAGGAGTGGATTGGCGGCAGCTGCGAAAGTGTTCAGAACTAGGTCAGTGGGACTTGGGAGGTCATGGGAGAACAGTGGTCTGGCCAAAAGGCCTCCAGGGCTGGAAAGTGAAAGGCAGAGGTTTTGTACACGCCTCCGCATTGCAGCTTCCACACCCTCGGTCTGTAGACTGCAGGGGGACTGGGCAATTGTTCAGAGGCCAAGTGCTCTCGCATTGAGCAGCCTGGATCCGGATTGTGGTCTTGGGCATTGGTCCTGTGGGTCTTCTTTATCCAGTGAGCCGGAAGTGGGAAAGGTACCCAGCACCTTCCTGAGAGCTACAGCAGCCAGGAGGACCCCAGCGATTTGGGACAGAGCATTCCCTTCTGGAAGCAGAGCCCCACAGAGATTAAAAAAAAAATCACGGACTGACCAACCATAAGTAAGAATAAGCATAAGAAGCAAAGTAAGAACAGCAACCAAACCCTAGATTCCTTTTTTTGGGAAAAGGAAGATCATAGCAGAAAAAGGGAGGAGGAGAGTGCAGCCTGAGCTCCCCCACCAGTAGCTTCCAATAAACATGAAGATTGCCTTAAAGCTAGAGATGAGCTGAAGAAGGATTTTGAAAACCAAATAAGAAAAGTGGAAGAAAAATTGGGAAGAGAAATAACAATGTTGCAAGAAAATCATGAAAAGAGAGTCAGCAATCTGACTGAAGAAATTAACACCCTAAAAAATAGATTAACTCAAATGACAAAACAGGCCCAAAAAGCCAATGAAGAGAAGCATGCCTTAAAAAGTCGCCTTTGCCAGATGGAGAAAGAATCTTAAAAGCACTGTGGAGAGAATAATTCCGTCAAAATTAGAGTGGAGCAAATGGAAGCAAATGACTTCATGAGAAATCAAGATACTATCAAACAGATCCAAACAAATGAAAAAATAGAGGGCAATGTGACATATCTCCTTGAAAAAACCACTGACCTGGAAAACAGATCCAGGAGAGACAACTTAAAAATTATTGGACTACCAGAAAGCCATGATCAAAAAAAGAGTTTAGAAAGCATTTTTCAAGAAATTCTCAGGGGCAATTGCCCAGATATTCTAGAACCAGAGGCCAAAATAGAACTTGAAAGCATTCACCGATCACCTCTTGGAAAATGATCCCCAAAAGAAAACTCCTAGAAATGTTATAGCCAGGTTCTAGAATCCCCAGATCAAGGAGAAGGTATTGCAAGCTGCCAGGAAGAAACAATTTGAATATTGTGGAAACACAATTAGGATAACCCAGGATCTAGCAGCTTCTTACATTAAGGGATCGAAGGGCCTGGAATATGATATTCTGGAGATCAAGGGAGCTTGGATTAAAACCAAGAATCACTTACCCAGCAAAATTGAGCATAGTGTTCCAGGGGAAAATATGGTCATTCAGTGAGGTGGAGGACTTTCAAACATTCTT
>JAQQSU010003177.1:0-14442 GCA_028627135.1 Pseudochirops cupreus | reverse complement strand
AGAGAGAGAGAGAGAGAGAGAGAAAGAGAGAGAGAGAGAGAGAGCACCAGCCCTAGAATTAACAAGTACTGGGGTCAGATGCCACCTTGGACACATTATGACTACGGCCAAGTCACATCCTCTCGGTGCCGCCCAGGCAGCTCCCTCAGACGAAGATGGTAGTCTGGTGCCATTCTGCATTTGTAGAGGGAGTTTTTTATGAGAGGAGGGAAAGGAAAGAAATGTTTGTGTAACATCTTCTATGGGCTAGCACTGGGCAGAGCGCCTCACAAACATTATCTCATTTGGTCCTCACAACAACCCTGAGAGGTAGGGGGTGTTATTATTCTCATTTTCCAGCTGAGTAAACTAAAGTTCCTTTCAAGGTTAAGTGACTTACCTAGGGTCACACAGTAATAAGTATCTGAAGCTGAATTTTAACTCAGGTCGTCCTGACTCCAGGCCCAGCGCTCTATCAACTAGTTATCTGAAATCACAGATTCTAACAAATAACTAAATCAGTTAAGAGATAGATACCTGTCCTGCCTGACTCACAGGCTTGTGGTTAGTATCAAAGGAGACCATGTAAGTGAAGTACTTCCCTTAAACATCGACGTTGTCAATGTTTAAAAAAAATCAGTGCTGTCTTTGATTTTATTATCACTTTTTTTTCTCATTTTATCTTTCTCCTCTCTCATCCTTGAGGACTTTTCCTTATAGCTATAACTGTAATTAAATATAACTGTATAGAACTATAAGTAACTAAACCTTTAGCTAACTATATATATATGCACATATACACATATATAACTTGTAATATATAACTATATATACATATGTATGTATATTGTATATATATAAAATATAATTAAATCATCAAATCCACAGAACAAGATGCCCCCATGCCAGGTACCCCCTACTGCACCCCCCTTTCCTGCCTTCTTTTGTGTGTTGGCTTTCCCTATTCAATTTTAAACTCCTTGAGGGAAGAGATTGTCTTTCTTTTTATTAATTCTATCTTCAACCCTTAGCACAGTGCCTTGAACATAGTAGGCACTATGTTTATTGGACTGAATTGGATTGAAATATACAAACAATTAAATATGCATTATATGATTTGTTATTTATTATATAAATATATAATTTGTTCTTTGTGTATTATATAAAATATGTTATATAATTTATTTGTAGATTTTACCTGTCTATATCTATCATCTATCTATCTATCTATCTATCCATCCATCCACCCATCTATCCATCCATCCATCCACCCATCCATCCATCCACCCACCCACCCATCCATCCATCCATCTATCCATCCATCCATCCATCCATCTATCTATCTATCCATCCATCCATCTATCTATCTATCTATCTATCTATCCATCCATCCATCCATCCACCCATCTATCTATCCATCCATCCATCCACCCATCCATCCATCCATCCATCCATCAACTATCTATCTATCTATCTATCTATCTATCTATCTATCTATCCACCCATCCATCCATCCATCCATCCATCTATCTATCATTTGTTATAAGGAAGGATCCATCAAGAGCTGCATATTGTTGTTCAGTCATTTCAGTTGTGTCTGCCCTTCACGGGTCCATTTTCAGTTTTCTTGACAAAGATATTGTAGGAGTTTGCCATTTCCTTTTCCAGTCCATTTTACAGATGAGGAAACTGAAGCAAACAGGGTGAAGTGACTTGCCCAAAGTTAAACAGCTAGTAAGTGTCTAAAACCAGATTTGAACTCAAGTCTCCCTGACTCCAAACGCTGCATTTCTATTCCCTGTGAGACCTAGCTTCCCACAGGGGATACGTATGTATATGTACATACAAGTATGCTTTGTATGTACACATGCAGGTATACATATGTGTATACACATACTGATACATACATGTGTGTATATGTGTACATGTATGTATATACATGCATACATGCATGTGTTGTATTTAAAAAAGAAGTTTAGCAAAATTAACTCACACATCTACCAAGTTAGACACTATAGGCCATTCATCTCAAGCACCATCTGTTCCTAAGTCTTTTCTGGCCTCCCTCCCAAACCACCTTGTATTTAATTTTGTTGTATATATCAGCCTTCATTCACTTGGTGTCTATGCTGTATGTATGTATTCACACGCTTGCTATCTCCCTCATTAGAACTTTATCTCCTTGTAAGAAAGGATTGTTTCATTCTAGTATCTGTCTCCACAGCCTGACACACAGCAGGTATTTCACAAATGCTTGTGGGTCAATTGAATGATTGATCAAGTCTCCACAAAGGGGACCCATTCTTATGCTTCTTCTTTGAAGCTAATCTCCATTCCTGGATTATATATATAGCACTCAGGTACATTTTTTTAATTGTTGCTTTTTTTATTTAAATATTTTTTGTGGTCAAAGTCTATACTATTTCCCTGGCTCTGCTTTCTCCATCCTTTTCTGGATTCTTCTATTCATTATTGGTGGTTTTTTATGACACATGCAATATTCTGTGGTGTCCAATACACCATGCCTTGGTAGCCACTCCCCAACAATGGGCATCTCCTATACTTGACTTCTGGTTCTTCTTTACTACAGAAGATGTTGTTATAAATGTTTTTGATCCCTATAGTGAATCTGTATGTCCTTGGATCTCTCAACTATTTTTAACTCTGTTCCATAAGGGTAAACTTTGTTCACCCAAGTGATGCTAAGGGAGTTGCTGAGCAATATAGTCCTAACCAAGGCTGCAGCCGAGGGGTTTTAGTGGATTCCAAATTAAATGTGAGATAATGTGTACCAATGTCATCTTAGGCTGTATTGAGAGTTACAGTGTCCGGTAGGGGACAGCTAATAGTCCTGCTGTACTCCTCCCTGTTCAGATCACATCTAGACTACGGTCCCAGGTTCTGGACACATTTTAGGAAAGATGATGATAAATATAGGACAACCAGAATGGGGAGGGAACTGGAGACCTTGCCATTTGAGAATCAGTTAAAGGATTTGAAACATGGTTGCCCAGTGATAAACAGCATTTTGCAGAAAATAGGAAAGAGTATTTAAAGGGCCCTTATGAGGAAAAGTGACTTGGCTTCCTTGTTTCCAAAAGGCAGATTTCAGTCTCAATATAAGAAAAAAAAATCTTCCTAATAATTAGAACCAATAGGAAGTCACTGGAGTTAATTGATTAGGGAACTGACTTGGCAAAATCTGAGCTTAAGGAAAATCACTTCAGTAGGATGGACCAGAGTGGGAAGGAGACATTTCAGGGCAGGGGGACCAATTTGGAGACTCTGTCGATAATCTAGGTGAGGGGCAATGAGAATCTGAGCCAAGGTGATGACTCTGTGAGTAGAAAAAGGAGGGTGGATATGAGAGATGTGGCAGAGAAAGAAATGGCTAGATTTGTCAATTAATTGGATATATGAGGTGAATGTGAGTGGGGATACCTCTGAGGTTAAAAACCCACGAAGAAACAAGGAGAATGGTGGTGTTTTTAACAGAAATGGAGAAGTCTGGAAGAAGTGTAGGTTTGGGAGGAAAGATCATGAGTTCTTTTTGGGATGCTTTGTTTGCATAGGTAGTTAATGAAGGACTGCAGTTTATGGGAAAGACTAGGGCTGGATAGATATAGAATGTGAATCATCTGTGTAGACATGATGGTTAAACCCATGAGAGTTGATGAGGTCAACAGGAGAGAGTGTTTAGAGAGAGAAGAGATTGGAGCCTTGAGGAACATTCACAGTTAAGGGAACTGGGAAATGGATGATGAGTCAACAAAGTTGATGGAGAAAGAAGAGAATCAGGAAAGAGGCGCATGATAGCAACTCAGAGACCAACCAGTAGGAAGGACACTCATGGGCAATGCCAAATACAGCAGAGAAGACAAGAGGGATGAAGACTGAGAAAAAATTATGAGATAGGGCATATTACTGTATGCATATTCAGAAACAGGTTTTACAAACACCATAACACTCTCTGAATCTCTCTGGTCTTCGTTCTTGGAAATGAATGAGACGTGAGTGACGATTAATTCCACACTGTACCATGACGATTCTCCTTCCCATGAGGCAGGCCTGGAGTCAGGAAGACCTGAGTGCAAATCTGGCCTCAGATACTTACTAGCTGCATGACCCTGAGCAAGTCACTTCACTGCTGCCTGCCTCAGTTTCTGCATCTGTAAAGTAAGGATAATCGCATACCTGGAAGAGTTATGGTAAAAATCAAATGAGAAAATATTTATAAAGCCCGTACCTAGCACATAGTGGGTATATGTAAATGTTTGTTCCCTTCTCCTTGTCCCAAAATGTCTTCCTCCAACTGCTTGCCATGATGACTCAAATTCCACCATTTATTATTAATTTATTATTATATATTAATAGTAATTTATTATTAATCCTAACAGTCATAATTTTAGATCAGACATTGTTCTCACTATTTTATGCTTTTTAAAGATACAAACACTTTTGGGGATACAATGCACTGATGAGGTAAACGAGAATCCATAATTAGTCTATCATTTTAAGAACCAAGGACATCAGGGAAGTGGGAGGGTGGGGATTCAGAAGGCAGATTTTACTATATGTAGCTCACTTTTATTGGACTATGTATTTAAAGATGGGAGGACCATTAAAGGTCACCTAGTTCAAAGATGAGAAAAGGGAGGCTGCAGAAGGGAAAGGGACTTTCCCAAGGTCCCACATTTTGAAAATGTGAGAGGCATTTGGACCCATGGCTTATGGCTTCCGAGCCACTGCACTATCCAGTGAACCACTTCTTCCTCTACAAAGTGAGTTGAGACTAGATGTTCTCTGAAGTCAGTCAGTCAGTCAGTCAGTCAGTCAATTAACATCTATTTAATGACTACTATGTGCCAGGAACTGGGGATAAGAAGAAAAAGTAAAAGACAGAACTTGAATTCCAGGTGCTCACAGCTTGATGGGGGAAACAACATTTAAATGAGTATGTAGCAAACAAACTATGGACAAGATAAATAAGAAATAATCAACAGAGCAAAGACACTGGAATTAAGGAGGATTGTGGAAGGCTTCCTGTAGTGTAGAAGGTGGGATTTTTAGCTGGGACTTGAAGGAATCCAGCAAAGGCAGGAGGTAGGGATGGCATTTCAGGCATGGGGAACAGCCAATGCAAATGTCTGGAGTGAGGAGATGGTGGCCAAAGGGAAAGGTGTCACTGGGCTGAAAAGTACCTGGGAGGGTGGGAGTTGAGTGGGGGAGGAGCAAAGGTGGAAGAATATTAGGCCAAGGAGGCAGCTTATGAAGGGCTTTAGGAGTCAGAGAATTTTTTATTTGGTCCTAGAGATAAGAAACTACTTGTATTATTGTTGCCCGGTGAATGATGAGAGGTGAAATGAAAATAACTGCTGAGGTCAGAGTTTCCAGTTGATAATTGACCTTGAATGGTAAACTGAGGATTCCGAGGTGATCCCTTCATATTCTTTATTGAATCCTTTACTGAATCATGTAAGAGTCCTAATCATATCTCTTGTATGGTTCCCAAGAAGCTCAAAGGGCTTTCAGGACTGTTATTAACTTCATACTTCTAACACCCCGACTAGATAGGCAGGAGACAGGAATTATCAATCTTATCTTTCAGAGAGAAGCTGTATAACATGTAATGGGGAAGTGACTGCCCCAAGGTCACACTCTGAGTCAACAGCTTGACTGAAGAATGAGGTAAACCTCCTGCTCCTCCTTGCCCCAATAGCCTACATCACCATCAGTCAGGGCTACTCCGGAATTTGGGCAGGTCCCTGCATGGTGAAGGAGCAGGTTGTTTGTAGAACAAATCTAAACAACAGGTTAGATTTTTTTTCCTCCCTAAACCAGTGTGGAGACAAAAATAATTAGGGGCTTATATTCCTAATGTACTGGAATTATCGATAGCTTCTGATTATATAACATCAGAAAGCTTTGATCATAGAAAACATAAATTGCCAATTCCTATTCTTCCAAAAAAAAGAAGAAAGAAAGGAAGGGAGGAAGGAAGGAAGGAAGGAATAGAGGGAGGGAGGGAGGAAGGGAAGAAGGAAGGAAGGAAGGAAGGAAGGGAGAAAGGAAGGAAGGGAGAAAGGAAGGAAGGAAGAAATCAAGAGAGAGAGAGAGAGAGAGAGAGAGAGAGAGAGAGAGAGAGGAGAACCTGGGGCTAGTTGATTTCTATCTTAATTTTGTGGAGTAGAACCCTGATTTCATTTTCTATTACTATCAAACATAAATGAATTTCCATTGTTAACTTAATCTTCACTTAATGTAGAGTTTTCAGTCATCCATTAAGCTGTGATAATAAATACTTTCAATCCCCCTTTTTAAAACTGGGCGACAGTGTTAGGTATCAAAGAAAGAGTCAAACAATTACTGGAACATTTTTGGGGTTTTGAGCAATATGGATTTTGATGGTTATGTGGAGTCTAGAGGAGAAATATGGCCATGACATTTCAAGTTCATTGAGTGCGGTTCATTAGGGAAAAAGTCTCAGCTTTAGCAGCCAAGGGACTACTTCCCCCAGAGTAAGGAAGTATTGACAAATGATGTTCCCACATGGGGAGGGATGTGTGAGTTGAGGTCTATTGACTGTCCCAGAACATCAGAGCTGGAGGGGGCTTAAAATATAGAACACTAGCCGCTTAAAAGGAACTTAGAACCCAGGTCAGAGAGGAGAGTGGTGTTAGAACATCAAAGTTAGAAGGAACTTTAGAAGACAAAATGTCAGAATTTAGAAGGTCTTGGAAAATAGAATGTCAGCTCTAGAACACAGAATGTCAGAAGGAAACTTCAAATGGAAAATGACAGAAGTAGAGGGGCCTTGTAACACAGACCATTAGTGAGTTCATAAAGGGACCTTAGAGAGAATGGTGGGGATGTTATAACATAGAAAGTCAGCTTTAAAAGTGACTTTAGAAGCAGAGAATGGCATGACTAAGTTTATAGGGGACTTAGAACATAAAATGTCCAATTTTGAGGGTCCTTAGAACATAGAACATTAATTAGTCTTAAAGACTTAGAACACAGAATGTTAGAGCTGAGAGGGATCTTAGAATATACAATTTTAAAGCTGGGAGAGACATTAAGACACAGACTATCAGAGCTGGGGAAAGGGGGAGAGAAAGGAAGAACATTTACATAACACTTACTAAATGCAAGGTGCCATACTAAATGTTGTACAAATATTATCTCATTTGCTCCTCACAGCAACATTGAGAGGTAGATGCTATTATTATCTCCTTTCCACAGCTGGGGAAACTGAGGCAAACAGGGTTAAGTGACTTGCCCAGGGTCACATAGTTAGTAAGTGTCTGAGGCTGGATTTGTACTCAGGTTTTCCTGACACCAGGCCCAGTGTTCCATCCACTGTACCACCTACCTGCCTCTGTCAGGATTAGAAGGGGTCTTAGAACATGGAATGTGGGAACTGGGAGGAGGTGTTAGACATGGAATGTCAGAACAGGAAGGACCTTAAGACCCAGAATATTAAGTAGAGTTTAAAGTACACTGAAGGGGTGGGGAACCTGTGGTCTTGAGGCCCTCTAGATCCTCAAGTGAGGCCCTTTGATTGAATCCAAACTTAGCAGAACAAATCCCCTTAATAAAAAGATTTGTTCTGTAAAACTTGAGCTCAGTCAAAAGGCCTCAGCCAAGGACCTAGAAGGCTACATATGGCCTCAAGGCTGTAGGTTCCCCACCCTTGGTAAAATATAAATTTTTCAGCTAGGGTTCATCTATTCTCCCCCTCTCATTTCACAGGAGAGGAAGCAGACTCTCACAGAGGGGAAGGGATTTGCCCAAGTCCATATAGATAGCCAATGGCCAGTCCTTACTTCCTGATGCCCAGTCATGTGCAAGAAGTAGATACGCCCAATTACTCTAAGCTTCCATCCTTATCAGAGGCACCCTGGTCTCAACCCAATGGGTCTTCTCTTCTGCAGTTTCCCAAGGAGGGGGCAATAGGTTCTAAATAAATACCATTAGGTCTTAATGCCACAGCTTACTCTGGTGCCAGATTGGTCCTTAAAATGACCAATTTCTACTATAAACTGTAGGCTTATGAATCAAATGTGTGATAGCTGGGATGGAGGTGAACAAAAAGACACTCTGAAAAGAGTATCTCTACCTAGTTTCATTAGGGTCTACTGAAACCTTCCCTAGGAGAAGTGTGGTATTGAGGGCATATTGAGAGCTAGGTGGCACACTTGGCTTGGAGTCAGGAAGCCCTAAGCTCAAATACTTAGTACCTGTGTGATGCTGGGCAAGTCACTTCACCCTGTTTGCCTCAGTTTCCTCATCTGTAAAATGAGCTGGAAAAGGACATGGCTAACCACTCTAGTATCATTGCCAAGAAAATGCCAAGAGGGTCACAAAGAGTTGGACATGTCTGAACAACAATGAAAGTGTGGCATTGAAGGGGAAAAAAAAAGCTATCTTGAAGTCAAAAGGCTGGTGATAGGATGGGGGAGTTTAGAGCTGGGAGGGGTCTCAGGAGAGCACTTGGTCCAATCTGCTTCATTTTATAGATGAGGAAATGGAGGATTCAAGAGATGAAGAGGCTTGCCTGAGCTCACATGGGCAATAAACATCACAGGTAAGATTTGAACTGGGGTCTTCTGACTTCAGAGATAAAGCTTTATACTAAAAACACACACACACACACACACACACACACGCAACTCTCTCACACACACATACACACACACACCCCAACTAGGCAGATGGCTATAAGGGAGTCATTCTCTGAGCCTCAGTTTTCCCAGCTGTAAAGCAGGGATAATATGCCACCTAACATAGGATTTTGTGAGGAAAATGTAATTAAGTATTACAGAAATGTCAGCTCTCATTACTGTCCAGTGACCTTGCTGCAGGTGTTACTCCCCATAAATCCTACTGTCTCCTTCCTCCTGAGTCTGAGCTCCCTTGTGTACTGACTGCTTTTGTGAACACTGCCAGGCTAGCACTTGCGGATCAGGACAAACGAATTTTAATGGACCGTGCCCAATGAACTCTGGGCTGTAAATAGGCAAGGTGGCTGGGATAGTAGAAGCAGTACTGACCTTGGTGGCATGGGATGTGAGTGTGAATTCTGACCCTCCCACTTATTCCTGATTGACCTTGGGCTAATCACAGTTTCTTTGAGCCTCTGTAAAACTATGGGTCTAGGACCTATACCTCTCTGGGGCTCAGTTTCCTTTTCTGAAAAATGATGAGGTTGAGCCAAATGACGTCTGGATGCCCTTCCTTTTCTATATTTATAATCCTAGAGGATGATGGCAAATTAAAAAAAGATATCCCCTTAGGGGCACACATGACCTTTTGGTAAAGGAGCCTGCTAGGCAGCCTGGGCAAATATGGGTTTTATTGGCAGGTAATCACGTGGCCCTCTTCCCATAAACCCAACACCAGTCTTGGCCACCGCTAAAGGTAGAGTGGAGGCACCTTGGATGGGGTGGAGGGGTGTGGAACAGATGAAAAAACCAGGTGGACACCCGCTGCCCATGTAACCCCAGGGCCTTAATCTCCCCGGGGCGTCTGTCAGTCTGGATTCCTCCCCCACCTCCCCCAACCCCCCCCAGCCCTAAAGTAATCCAACCGAACGGTTGGGGAAACATTAATAACGAAAGTAAATCAAATAACAGTAGCTGCCAATATTCTTTGCCTGGCATCCCAGGTGGGGTTTTAATGAATGTTTGTTAAGCGCTTAGAGATCCTCTGATGAAAGGCGCCCAGGCCTGATTGCTCCCAGAACACCTGCTCGGGGCTGG
Organism: Pseudochirops cupreus; assembly: GCA_028627135.1. NCBI lineage: Eukaryota > Metazoa > Chordata > Mammalia > Diprotodontia > Pseudocheiridae > Pseudochirops > Pseudochirops cupreus. Next base: position 4,702 of record JAQQSU010003177.1, on the reverse strand, counting down.
TCTCTTAATCCCCGACCTGTGGGTGCAACCCTCCATGGCTGGCTGCCTTCAGCTGCATGCATGGAGAGCTTTCTGTCTCTCCTCTCTCATCCCGCTGCCCTCCCGGGCTGACCCCCTCCCTCCTCCCGACACCTGGCAGGGGTGGGGGAGGGGGAGAGGAGCGATGCGGGCTGGGCAGCCCTGGCGCCCTCGCTGTCCGTGCCGCCCTCGCTCCGTCCCTGCCGCCCTCTCGCTGCCCGTGCCGCCCTCCCTCCATCCCTTATCCTTTGCAGGCGGAGAGGGGCTCCGCCGGGCAATTAAAGGCTACCTCTGGTTATCAGGTGAGCAATAAGGAGTGTGAAGGCAGATAGGGGCTGGGCCGGGCCCTTGGCCCTGTGCAGGAGGCACAAGCAAGTTATTACAGGTTAGCCGGCGCCAGGCAGTCTGCAGCAGGCGAGGCGGTTTGTTTCACTGGCAGTGGGGGAGCATGGGCCAACAGGCACGGGGGAGGCTGCTGCTCTAAGTGTGTGAGTGTGTGAGAGTGTGAGTGTGTGAGTATGTGTGTGTGTGTGTGTGTGTGTGTGCGCGCGCGCGCGCGCGTCTCGGATGCAGAAAGGACAGGGCAGGATAAACAAGGCACAATGCACGCTCCTGGATCCCTCTGGTGTCTGCTCCCTTTTATTCTGAGACCTTGAGGGGAGCTTCCTCGATGCTTTTTAGGAACTTTACATCCAGAAATCGGGAGCTATGATGAGTGATGGAGAGGGAAACAGGGCTGGTGAGTCACCAAGGGCATCAGGAAGACTGACCTTCCCCAGAAAGGCTGGACCTCTGTGGGCTCTAGGTTGTCTTGAAAACTTTGACAAGAGGAGAGTAGGACGCACCTTATTGGAATCGGCACCGGACCCTTCCTCTGGCTTTCTCCCAATCCCTAGTGTTTGTAAAAAATTTAGCGGCCCCTCTGGATGGCAGAGTGGTCTGGAAAGTGGAGGATGTTATAACCCCTGGTGGAACGAGGTAGAGCAGAGGAGCCCCAGATTTGGAATTAGAAGTCCTGGCTTAAATCTTCCCCATTCCACTTATATATAACCTGCACAATTGTGGGCCAGTTATGTAACCTCTACAGACCTCAGTTTCCCTATGTGAAAAATGAGGGAGTTGGACTAGCTGGTCTCTAGACTAACTTCTTGATCTGACTACAATACTGATATCTAAGGACTGTTTAGATCAAAATCCTATGGGATGAAGAAAAGATGAATGGATAACTGTTAGACTAGGTCCAATCCAGTCTCTGCCACCTCCTAGCTCTGTGACCTTGGGCAAGGATAGAGGCTCTCTGGGCCTTAGTTTCCTCATCTGTAAAATAAAAGGCTGGAGAACATGTGAGGGACCCTTCAGATCTGTATATCATATCTCATATCATATCATATAATTCATATCATATATCATAAATTATATCTAATATTATATCCTAATAGATCTATTATAGATCCTGTGATTCCTAAGTACCTTCTAGATCTAAGCCCTTTGTTTGATACAATGGGGGAAAAATTGATGGATTTGAGTAAGAAAGTTGGGTTTAAATCCCATCTTTGTCCCTCACTATTATGTGACCTTGGGCAAATTACAGCATCTCTGCACCTCTGTTATCTCATCCATAAAATGATGGGGTCTAACTGAAATGGTCCGTCCAGCTCTATGGTCCCATGGTCTCCCACCGACCAGGAATTGTGTGATCTTGGGGCTCCAGCTTGACTACTTATTAATTCTTTATGGGGACAAGTTACTTCCTTGGCTTTAGCCTCATTTCCCATCTGTAAGATCAGAGGGTTAGAACGAGAAGTGACCGTAAGGAACATGTTGTCTAACATGACCATTTTATGGATGAGGGAATGGAGGTTCAGAGTTGGGGAAGGGATTTGCCCAGAGTCACAAAGATTCTAAGTGGAATCAGATATTTTCCAAGGTTTTCCAAAGGAAGTGACAGAGGCAGAATCTGAACCAAGGTCTTCCCTAATCCCAAATGCTATCTGTGTGACACTTGGCAAACCTCAGCTTCCTCATCTCTAAAATGGGGTGATGATAGGAGAATGTTGTGAGCACCAAAGAGATTATATGTATAAAACACTTTGCAAACTTTAAAGTGTATAAATAGTAGCTATAAATGTTATAGTTTTGGCACCATCATCATTTGAATGGGTCTTTGAAACAAGATACAATGTGGGTAGCATGTAGCAGATTATGAACCAGGCTTTGGGGTGGGAGGCCTGGGTTTTAATCAGCTGGTGTTTATTAGCTCTGCGACTTTGGGCTCTGAGCCTCAGTTTCCTTATCTGCCAATGGCCTAATAATGCTAGTCCTGCATCTCTCTCAGGACTATTGTAAATAAAGTGTGAAATGCTGTAGAAATAGGTATATGATAGCCTCAGGCTGCAGTAGTATCGGTAATAGCAGCAACCATAACAAAAGTATTAACATTAAAAAAAAAAAACAAAAAGCAAAAACCTGAACCCTCTGCACCCTCCCTCTGGAGTATGACAGTATAGGTAACATGCTGTGTCTACCCAGACCGGACAACCCCACCCTGCAAACACCTGATCACTCTCAGGTCACTTTGAACCTGTTCCCATTACTAGCTTTGCAAACACATCCTGTTCTGTAGAGTTGATATTCCAAGATGTCACTTTGCTCATATGGAGTGATTCAGACAGAAATGGAACTTCCTACCTTCATTTCAATCCAGCAGACTGCCTCCTATGTGTGAGGAGGCAATGTCCTTTGCTCTCAGGGGGAGAACTCCCGCCCTTCAAGAGTTTATATCTCACTGGAGGCTTTGGCACATAGGTAGCTAGAAAGAGGTAGGGAATAATGGAGGAACATAGGTGCCTAAATTTAGAACTGACCCTCAGAGGCTCCACTTGGTCCAGCACCCTCATTTTACAGATAAAAAAAAACTGAGGGCTGGGGAGGTGTCCAAGGTCCCTCAAATGACATGGATGGGCCTTTAAATCTCTGTCTTTTCATTACAAAACCAGTGCTCTATAGTGTCTACCAATGACAGTCCTTCATTTGAAAGTAAGCTCGTTGAGGTTAGGGGCTGCTTCTTGTTATTGTGGTTGTTGACTCTCCAGCACCTGTCCTAGTGTCTGGCATATAGTAGGTGCCTAATAAGTTCTTGTTGAATGGAATTTCCATTGAAATAGTCCAAGTGGTTTAGGGAAATTTGAGGAGACAGAGAACATTTACATCGAAGTCACTTAGAAGTCACTTCTGCCCTTTCCCATTCCCCCTTGCCTCCCCTCTCCACTACTGTTTCTTTCCACTTCCCTTCTAAGTCATTTCTACCCTTTCCCACTGCCTCCCAACTCCCCAATGCACTTGGATCCTAGGGGATTGAATTAGATCTGCCTGTATTTCAAAATTCTTCATGCTGCACCTCCAATAGTCTCTTGAAGTCATTAATTCTCAAGACAGAGGAGATAACCAGGGTGCTCATTACATTTTATTGATGAAAAAAGGCAGAGGTCGATAGACTTGCTCATGACCACCCAGGAAGTGGAGGGCAGTGTTAGGTTCCAGAATCCTGCCAGCTCCTCCAGAGCTCACCTCTGGGGCCTTGCCTTGCCTGACTGTGGAGAACTGCAGACTTGGCTGACCCTGATTTATCCTCCCATTCCTCCAATGGTACAGTGGGAGCTCATTTTTTTTTCTCTCCCTTAATCTTTTCTTGGGGCTTTTCTATCTTTTCCATTTTTCATCATAATTAAGATGGGGAGCATTGACCGAAATATTGAAAAGAAACGAATCAGAGAAAATGTAAAGAGACCAGTTGAAGTCTCATTGGGAAACGAAAAATGAATTCCCCCCTCTTAAAGAAAGCAATAGTGACCACACCAGTCAGAGAGGAAACTCTCTGTTCCTAACCAAGAATATTATTAGATATTTCATTAAACTAATGGCCTGTCTTTGAAAGGCAATTAAAAAAAAATCAGAGGCTGAATGAAGGTCTTACTGTGAGATGCCCCAAATGTTCTAACAAAGCATTGATCAGTCAGTAATGTGGAATGGGGAGTTTGATTTCCGTGATCATGCTTTTGATTTGATTCTTCTGGTCCCGAGGCATATCCAGCGCAGGTAATCTTTGCTTTCAGACTTCCTGAGGAGGTTCGGTAGCGGCTGAGCCCTAACAATCCTTGGTTACTTGGAATGGTCCATTAGTTAATTGCTCCGTGGTGATGAGCTTACGCAGGCAAGGAAACAGGATGGTCCTGAGAATGCCGCATTAGTGTGCTTGGATGAACTTGGTCTGCCCTTAAGCCCTGATGGGGAACTGACTCCCAGGAAGAGTGCCTTTTAATATGGTCTTTGTGACTATCAAACAAAGTATTATCATCTTCGTTATCAATGTTATAGAGCGAGAAGAGGTCTCCAAAACCATCTAGTCAAATCCCCTCATTTTACATCTGAGGAAACAGGTCTAGAACTAACTTAGCCAAGGTTATCCAGTTATTAAGTATCAGAGAAAAGATCTGAAAGCCACCTCTTCCTGACTTCAAGTCTAAAATTCCAGTCTGGCTAGCAACTCTCAGTCAGGAGGAACCTGGGGTTGAATTCCATTTTTTAATATTTATTAATAGTGTGACATTGGATGTGTTATTCACTCTTGAGTCTCAGTTTCTTCAGTCATAAAACAGGGAGAATAATAGATTATTATATTAATATA
>JAQQSU010003176.1:0-14443 GCA_028627135.1 Pseudochirops cupreus | reverse complement strand
AGTTCCAGGATTGGTTTAGAGTCCTATTTTATGGGTATTTTGGGGTGGCTATGTGAGAGCTGCAATGTGTTGCTGCTTCTACGCCGCCATCTTGGCTCCGCCCCCTCCATATTCATTTTGTACAAAGGTATTCAAGTGTTTGTTTGGGGGAATAATTTTTAGAAGGTCACTGGATATCTTAGGCAACAGTTCCAGTCTGAGCAGTGGATTAGGTGAAGGAGAGAAAAGGGGTTTTCTACAGTCTGAAGCTGTGCTGACCTATGGAAATATTGAAAGAGGATACTGAGGAAGAGTATACTCATTTACTAGGCTTTATTTCTTTGTTTAATTTTAGAATGGGGCTTAAGCCCAGATCTTCTTAAGACTATAAATTATACAGAATGAATTAATAGAGAAAATTTCCTTTTTTAGTAATTCGCTTTACCAATAAAATCACATGTCTGTTTACTATTCTTATTTTAGGACGGAAATGACTTTGAAATAAAATTTCTGAACTTGTGGGTTCAATAAGTGAGGAGCCAGGAAATTGAAAACTTGTGAAATGATCTTAGGGTTTATTATAAAATGAATGAATTCATGATGGGATCATCTCTCCTCCCACCCTACCACCTCACATACTCTAGCCTCACATGAACTAGATATGATTTAATGATATAATGCAAAGAGCACTGGGCATGGAGAGAGAGGACCCATGCTCAAATACCACTTCTGTCATTATATGTATGTATATAATCTTGGGCAAAGTCACTTAACATCTCAACTTCCATTTCCTGACCTGTAAAATCATAACTTTGTATTGATCGACCACACAAAACTCTCTTTGCTCTCCTTTTATTGTTCTTTGGGCTAGGTTTAGCCTGGAAATCAACCCAAGATGGTCAGTCTGCTTTTTTTTTCGAGTGCTATCTTTTGCCATTATTTTGTTGGGCATTGACTGTTAGCTATAGGACTCACACAAACAATCCCTCCTTCTGTCTATGAGGCAATATTATTCAGGACATTTATTTTTCTAGAAGTTCCAGTCCCCACACTATTAAATTTGAGAACTCTTTGACTTGAGGTTACCTGTGAGCTATTCCCCCAAACTGTTACTGCCTAGAAAATCCCCTTCTCTGGTTAGATTCTATAACCACAGTTGACAATGAAATCAGAACTTTACTATTTCTGCAGAGAAGGTGTGATTTCAGGAATGTTGTTCATGAATTCTTCTGCAGTTTGAAGTTATTTGATTCGCCCAGACATTCCCCAGGAATTCAGCAAAAAGTGTCCCCCTTAGTGCTAAATTAATATTCTAGTACATAATAACTCTTTATAAGGACACAGAAAGATGTGGGCTCAGGATTTTAGTTCATTCTGGTGCATGGCATCCAGGATTGATGGTGAGCTAGAACTTATCGAAGTTAGTACTTTCTCTGATTCAGCTAGCAGACTCTTATTACTGTAGCCTTGGCTAGCCCATCAAGGATCAGAGTAAGTATACTTTTCAGCCAGTCCTGGCAAGGAGCATCTCTGTCACCGGGCTGTCTTAGAGCCCTCTTCAATCTTGATGGCCACAATATTCTCCTGTAATCACATCTCTTGTCACTTCCTGTTGCCATTCTCTAGCCAAAGCCCGGAAATTCCATGGTAGCAGAGAAGAAGGAACATATAAAGTGAGAAAGGCACTCTAAGTAAATTACATAGCATTATCCAAACACAAATAATTAAGCCATGAATAGTGAACCTTTCAGGGAAGTAGTGTCTAAAATTCTCCTAAATTATTTTTAAGCAGCCTCTGTTAACTTCAAATGTGGGGTATACATGCACACATACACATATACATATATATATACACACACACACACACACACACATGTAAGCCTATATACACACATATGTGAATGTACACAAATATACATATAAATGTATATATATATATATATATATATATATATATATATATATATATACACACACATATATCTCTAAAGAGAAATGTTGACCTTAATATGAAGATTAGTGTTCTACATTCTTTTAAAGGCATATTTTTATGTGACACTGCATTTATTTTCATCAGATATATAACTCTGAAGGTATTCATCTTTATGGCACATACCAGTTTTACTAAACACATTGACCAAATGTATACTAAATTCTAATAGTTTAAATGAAAAACTTTTCAAAGTGCTATATTGTCATCATTTCTTTAGCAGCTTAGTAAATCTAGTTTTTATGAAATCAGAAACTTAGTTCTATATACCACTAGAAGTTCAATATCTTATGTGTAGAAAATAAGATAGGTGGGAGCCAAGATGGTGGCATAGAAGCAGGAAAACTCTGTGGCTCCCCCCATAACCACCTCAAATATCTATAAAATATGATTCTAAACAAACTTTAGAGCTACAGAACCCATAAAGTGACAGAGAGAAACAAATCTGCTGAAGGCAGCCTGGCAAGCAGACAGGAAGGGTTCATCACAGCATCCTGGGAGCCTAGCCCAGGCCTGTGTGAATCCCTGGTTTTAGCCCCAGGGTGGCCCTGATCAGCCATGGCTAAAGGGACTTCAGGAGAGTGGATCACCAACAGCTGTGGCTGTTTCCAGAATTATCAACCCATAAATGCCAAAGAAAAAGTGAGAGGTCAGTGTGGACTTTGGGAAAGGGGGACTAAGAGTGCAGTCCGGCCTCTGCCCCCAGAAGCGAGGAGCAGCTCAGGCGTAGCGGCCATACAGCCACCTCCACATGGCTGCTTCAAAGCTCCTGGCCTGCAGATCATAGGGGACCAAGTGACCATTCTGAGGGGTAATTGTTCTGGCTTTATCCTGCTTGGATCTGGATTGCTCTCTTGGGTGGAGATCCTGGGTTGTGTGACCAGGTGCCAGAGCCTGTGGAGGCACCCAGCTAATAGCTCCAGCAGCTGTGAAAACCCCAGCAATTTGGGACAAAGCACTCCTCTCTGGAAGCAGAGTTCCACTGTGGCAAAAAGCTCAAAAGTCAAATAACTGACTGGCAACAAGAGCAGACAAAGGAAACAAAGCAAGCACAGCAATTCAACTTTAGATTCCTTTTTTTGGGAACAAAAAAGATCAAAGCATGGAACAGCAGGAAGACAACAAAGTCAAAACTCCTGCACCAAAATCTTCCAAGAAAAATATGAACTGGTTACAGGCCATAGAGGAGCTTAAGAAGGATTTTGAAAATCAAGTAAGAGAAGTAGAGGAAAAATTGGGAAGAGAAATGAGAATGATGCAAGAAAATCATGAAAAGAGAGTCAACGACCTGACTGAAGAAAATAACACCTTAAAAAACAGACTAACTCAAATGGCAAAAGAGGCCCAAAAAAAGCCAATGAGGAGAAGAATGCCTTAAAAACCCGAATTTGCCAGACAGAAAAAGATTTTCAAAAGCTCACTGAAGAGAATAATTCCTTCAGAATTAGATTGGAACAGATGGAAGCTAATGACTTTATGAGAAATCAAGATACTATTAAACAGATCCAAACAAATGAAAAGATAGAAGGCAATGTGAAATATCTCATTGGGCAAACCACTGACCTGGAAAATAGATCCAGGAGAAATAATTAAAAAATTATTGGACTACCTGAAAGCCATGGTCAAAAAAAGAACCTAGAAATAAATCATCCTTCAAGAAATTCTCAAGGAAAATTGCCCTGATATTTTAGAATGAGAGAGCAAAATAGAAATTGAAAGAATTCACCAACCACCTCTTGAAAAAGATCCCCAAAAGAAAACTCCTAGGAATATTATAGCCAGGTTCTGGAATTCCCAGATCAAGAAGCAAATATTACAAGCTGCCAAGAAGAAACAATTTGAATATTGTGGAAACACAATCAGGATAACACAAGATCTAGCAGCTTCTACGTTAAGGGATCTTAGGACTTGGAATATGATAGTCCAGAGGTCAAAGGAGCTGGGATTAAAACCAAGAATCACCCACCCAGTAAAACTGAGTATAATGTTTCAGGGGAAAATATGGTCGTTCAATGAGATAGAGGACTTTCAAGCTTTCTTCTTCTTCTTCTTTTTTTTTTTTTTTTGCATTTTGGAGGGCAATTGGGGTTAAGTGACTTGCCCAAAGTCACACGACTAGTAAGTGTGTCAAGTGTTTGAGGCCAGATTTGAACTCAGGTCCTCCTGACTCCAGGACTGGTGCTCTATACACTGTGCCACCTAGCCACCCCTCCTTTCAAGCTTTCTTGATGAAAAAACCAGAGTTGAATAGAAAATTTGACATTCAAATAGAAGAAGCAAGAGAAGCATGAGAAGGTAAACAGGGAAAAGAAATCGTAAGAAACTTATCAAAGTTCAACTATTTACATGGAAAAATGATAATTGTAATTTATGAAACTTTTCTCAATATGAGGATAAGTGAAGGGACTATAAATGTATATATGTATACATACATATATATGTCTTCATAGGAGGGTATATGGGCATATGAATGCATATGTGAGTGTGTGTATATATGTGTACAGGTACACATAAACAGAGGGCACAGGATCAATTAAATAGGAAGGGATGATACTTTAAAGGTGAAATTGAGACATGAGAGAGGAATATAATGAGAGGAGATGGGGAGAGACAGAATAGGGTAAATTATTTCATATGGAAGAGGCAAGGGAAAACTGTTGCAGTGGAAGGGAAGAACAGGAAGGCAAAAGGGAATGGGTCAACCTTACTGTCATTGAATTTGGCTTAGGGAGGGAATGATATACACTCTAAATTGGGTGTCTTGCCCTACAGGAGAGTAGGGGGAAGGGGATGAGAGGTGGGGATGATGGAGGGGAGGGTAGTTAGAAGCACATACTCTTGAAAAGAGACAGAGTCAAAGTAGAAAATAGAACAAATGCAGGGTGGGATAGGATGGAGGGAAATACAGTCAGTCTCTCACAATATATCCACTGTGGAAATGTTTTGTGTAGCTACACATGTACAACCTATATTGAATTGGTTATCTTCCCAGTAAAGGTGGGTGATGAGGGAGGAAGGGAAAGAATCTGGAATTCAAAGTTTTAAAATCAAATGTTTAAAAATATGTATTATTATTATTTTTTTACATGCAGCTGGGAAATAAGATATACAGGTACTGGAGTAAGGAGATCCATCTTGCCCTACCAGAAAGTGGGAGGAAGCATCAGGGAGGATATAGGAGAGAGCATATTGTGGGAGGGGGTATACAGTGGGATTGCTCTTTTGGCATGGTGGGTAGGGGAAAGATGGAGAGAAAATTTGTAACTCAAAATCTTGTTGAAATGGATGATGTAAACTAAAAATAAAACAAAATTTAATATAAAAAAAGAAGAAAGACTGGCTCACAATAGATTATTTCCTAGTAAACAAGAGTAGATTGTCCAATTGTCTGTTACTTAGAATTATAACTAAAGGAATAACTGCTGACCATGGAGAGAGCTCAAAGAATTCTCATACCAATAATTTGGATTAAGTCATAGATGATGCACTTATCAAATTTGCACATAACAAAAGACTGGGACATTTAGCCTACTTCGTGGATGACATTGAGTGTACATTTGAAATGATTTCATTAAGTTAGAACAATGGACCAAAGCCAATACAACTAAATTTATTACATGGCTTTAAAAAAACTCCACAAAATCCTTGCAAAAGCACATGATGGAGGAGGGATGGCTAGACTTTAGTTCTGGTAGAAACCATATGGGGGATCAGTTACATTGCAAGCTCATTATGAGCCGGCAGTATGATATATCAGCCAGAAAACTAATGTGATCTTAGGCTTCATTAAAGAATAGAGTAATGTCTAGTGCATGGGAAAAAAAAATATATTTCAAATGTCACCTGCCTTGGTCAAACCACATGTTGAGTATTATCTTAAAATTTTAGCACCACATTTTAAAGAGATGATTGGGCACAAAATGATGAAGGGCCTAGAGTTTATGATTTGCAGGATTATGCAAACTAAATTTCAAAACCAAACCTTACCCAGTTTCACTCTCTAGAAGAGAGAATGTTGTATGAGGCCAAACTGTACATAATTTAATTCCTCAGTAAAATGCTGGGAATAGGACTGTCTGTAATCAGAAAACTAGATATGATCCATATATGGAGAAAGGGAAGAGTGGTAACTCTTCCCAAGTATTTGAAGAGATGTCATGTAGAATAGGGTGAGACTTTTTCTTCTTGGTCCAAGAAGGCAGAACTAGGTACCAGAGCGGATAGCTAAGAATGAGAGCTGTCCAAAAGTAGAATGGTTTGCCTCAGGAGACAGTGGGATCCTGTTCCTGAGAGACTGGGTATCTACTTGTGCATGAAGTGGGAGAGGAGATTCTGTATAGGGATGGCCTCAGGGACCCCTTTTAATTCTGGAATTTTCTGATTGTGTGAAAATATTGCTATACAACATTCAAAGAGGTGGAAAAATACTTTTCAAATATCTTTGCCATCTTTAATGAGTCATCTTGTTGTTTTAAAGTGTTAAATGTTGAAAATGGTTATATTTCATGTGAGTATTCATGTAGAATATGACGCTAACTTAAATTAATAAAAAAAATCTAAAGTGCATTTTGAGCACCACCATTTGTTCTTTTTCTTTAAGCTAATTCCATATAGATACATATGTAAATGCATTTATATGCTTAGGTATGTACATTTATGTTATGTGCATATATGTATGTATGTGTGTATATCTATGTATATAAACATATCTCCTGCCTCTGACACTCAGTAGCTATATGACTATGGACAAGTCACTTATCATTACTGAATTTCAGATTTTATTAGATTTTATTTGGACCTCTGTTGTATAGTGGAAAGAATGCTAACTTGAGAATCGGAAGCTCTGGATCCCACTATTGGCTGAATTGGTCATTTCCTGTGAGACCTTAGAGAAATCCTTTAACCCTCTTTGGGTTTTGTTTTGCTAATAAACAGATACATATTTAGTCTCATTAAATATTTCATTTCCACATTTCTAAATGCCTGCTGGACAGCTCCATCTGGATGTCCAAGAGGTACCTAAAACTTGTCCAAAACAGAATTAATGATCTTTTCCTTTAAATTCACTTCACCTCCTAATGTCTCTATTTTTGTCAGGGGCATTTTAATTCTGGTCATTATAGTTCACAACCTAGGAATCAAGCTCAACTTTTCTCTACCACTCAGGCTTATTATCTAATCAGTGGCTGTCTTGTTGATTCTGCTTCCTCAACATTTTTCACATCTGTCCCCTTCTCTCCATTCACATTATTTGTGACACCTTCATTTGTGCCACACCGTTATTCAGACCTTCATTGTTTCATACCTAAATAATTGTGATGGCTTCTTTATTGATGTCTTTATAGCCAATTTCTTCCCTCTCCAATCTGTCTACTGCTGACCTGCCAAATCAATGTTCTTAAAGCACACTGACCATTCCAATTCCCTGCTGAAGGTGAGTCAGTGGCATCCTATTGTCTCCAGAATGAAATGCAAATTGCTGTATTTGGTGTTTTAAGACCATCCCAATCTGGTTTTAATCTATCTTTCCAGTCAGAATTCACATTATCTTAACTTGTTTTACACTTCAGCCAGTCTGGCCTCTTTGATGTTCTCCATATAGGACAATCCATATTCTTCCTTCATATTTTTGCGTAGTTTGCCCACCCCAACTCCTACTACTCCCATGTCTAGGATGCTCTTCTTCCTCACTTCCACCTCTTTTAATCCCTAGTTCCCTTCTTGGCTCAATTCAAATGATTCCTGCTACATGAAGCCCATCTCAATCCCTTCAGATCCTACCTGAAATACTTTTTGAATTTATTTCATATATATTTTGTATTTATTTGGGGATATAGTATTTTCCTTTGTAGAATGTAAGCTCCGCGAGTGCAGGAACTATTTCATTTTTGGTTTCGTGCCTAGCACCTAAAATTATGATGACTAATATATAGCCTATTGAATAAAGTTGAAGAAGATCTGCTAGTTATTCCTCATTTCCCATCTCAATGCCTTTGCACAAGCATTTAGAAACCAGGTGGCTCCTCTAGGATTAAGTACTTAGCTAGGCATTTCCAGACTTCCATGATCTCATTCCAGTCTACACTTCTGGAGATTTTCTATTCCTTGTCTTCACATACTTTGAATTCCAGACAAACTGGCTGACTTACTGTATACCATATCCTATCTCTGTATGTTCAGAAAGATTGTCTTCCATGCCTAGATTAAATAGCATCCTTTACTTCAATTTTCAACTGAAGATTGAGGTATTCACATGTAAAACTTTTCCTTCTAATTTATTGACATATTTTGTATTGACACAACAGATATCCAACAAACACTCAGTAAACCCTTTTACAAAGTAAATTCACTGAAAAATAGTTATTTTGTTGATTATTTAGCATCTTTGACAATATGATACTTTCATTTTATTTTAGCAGAATTTTGTTCTGTCCATGCTGACTTTGTTTACATAATTGTAATCATGGTGTGTATTGGTTTTTTTGGTGTGATGAAGGCTTTGCTGATTTTCCCACTTGTTGGTGCTCGTTGCATTGCCTTGTATTTACTTGTCCACGTGAATGTTGTATTTACCAAGTAATACTAACAACCAGCACTTAAAGAGTAGTTTGAGGTTTGCAAAGCTCTTTACATATCTTACTTGAATGTAAATTTTTTGATGACTGAGGTTGTTTTATTTTTGTATCTTTTATCCCTCATACCTAAGAAAGCACACATCAGGTACTTAATAAATATTTGCTTAATTGGATTCAACTGATGTGTTTACTGATATTTGACACTAAGCATAATTATGTGGCATTAAAAATTATCCTTAATATGAAAAGATATTGTAATGCATTGACGTAATTCTTTGGAAAGCATGTTCTGAATCCACAGATAATTGACTTCTTTACTTTTGGTATGTTTTTTCTGCTCAAGAAGAATGACCAAACTGTGTAAGTATTCATATATGAATATATATATGTCATATATATGTTATAATATATATTTATATGTTCTTGATGTCTTGATGACTAGTTTTGTTTTAGATAACCAGACATTTAAATCTTTTTGTTTCTTGTTAAAGTTTTAAACATATTGCTATAATTTGTGTGGTAATCAATCTGGACTGCATTAAGGATATCATATATAGTGGCTTTAGTTATCCTAAAAAGAATCAATGATTACTAAAAATTCTCACTTCTTAACCACTTCTTAAATTCCCCAAAATGTACCTTTGCAAATGATCTTGTGCTGATTAAATCAAGCCTCATGTCAACTAGAAATTCCTTGTTGAGATCCATAGTAATTCAAAAGAAATAGTCTGATAGTATATAGAAAAAACTAAATGGATGAAAAATTCTTATTTTCCAACATACAACATATAGTTGGAGTTATTGCATCAAAATATATGTTTGGAACACACAAAAAGATGGACAGTGCATTGGGCCCAGAATTAAATAGTAGAAAGAGAACAAGTAAGACTGAAGTTTGGAAACTGCAGAGTTTTTTTTAACATCTCCAACCAAAGATTCATTTTTCAACCTAAATATTTTCCTATTAATATTCTATGGTATGAATCTTGGACCACCACAATCTCTAATAAAATAAAGTTGCAGTTGACCCAAGAATCAATACATGTTGATTATGATCCATGTTGGACATGAGTATAGAATCATAACTAATACAACTGAGGAAATCTATAATAATATGTGTATTTTTGAAGAAGACGGACAAGTCATGTAGCAAAAGTAAAGGATAATAAATGGCTAACATGAGTGATCTATCGACAATGAAAAGACCTAGAGAAAGGCATATCAGTAAGGTCATAGGTCCATTTAAAGTATTGAAATATTCCTACTTGGAGTCTTATGGCCATATATCACAGAACTTTTAAATCTCCAATAAACTAAAACTAAAAACAACTTAAAGAGTAATAGAAAAATATATGATGAGTATCAGCAAAGTGTAACTTGTTACCAGTGACCATTAAAAAGGGGAATAAAAATTGAATAAAAATATAACTGGAAAAGAAAGTGAATCTGTCAGGTATCTACAACATCTACAACAGATGACCAATTTGAGTTACACATTGATACCCTAAAAGAAGAAGAACATTTGAGGTCTTCCTCTTTTTTATAGATAAATCTCATATGAAAGATGAAAAGAACATAGAAAGGCTGCAAATTTCATTGAAATTGAATCCATATGTTGTATAAAGTGTATATGAAGAGGTATCATTTTTTATAGTTTTTGGACTGTAAGTTCCTTGAGGATAGGGACTATTTTTTCTTTTTACCTTGAGCACCTAACACAATTCCTGGCACATAGCAGATGCTTAATAAATGTTTGATGATTAACTGATTGACTGTTGAGAGTTGAAAGTAAATTTATACATTTTAAATAATTTTAAATTTTGCCATTGTAAAGTACATGGAAAAATAGCTTATTATGGTACTTCCATGGATCTATTATATAATTAATGTACACATATTCACATTCCTCCATTTTTCTCTGTCCTAACACACATTCCTAAGAATAATGCATAGTATGTATTTATTTTTAAATTAATTGTGCACAGCATGAGTTGACACTTTGTTTTGAAAATGTCATGATATCTTGATTATTAGAGTGAAATTGAAGTATCACAAAACTAGACCCGAGAATAACTTTAAAAAATAACTTTAACAAGTAATCATTTTTTATTTTGTTGATTTCTTTGATTGATAAAGTAATGGAATTATTGAAAATTAAGAGAAAAATACTTCCCAGCATGCCTTCAGAATTCAAGGAAAGAGAAACTTTTAAGTGTCACTAGAAATATGTGTCATGTTCTTTGGATATTTAGATAATAGCAAGCTAAGGATAATCATTAATTTTTGGATATAATTAACATTCACTTATACATGAATTCATATCACTCCCATTTTCTGCAGAGTCCAGCAGGGAATGTTCTTATTATTTGAATTGACAGTTACTGGGTTAAAAATATCCTCCCTGCAAAATACAAAACTTAAAAAGTTTTTTCAATTTTTTATGGATTTATTCCCAGTTCTTAGAATTGTTTATTTTGGATATTGTTAAAAAGGTGCATAAAAATTTGGTAGTTAGAGATGTTTGATACACAATCCTCTATTAAGAGTTTCATGATGTATAAGATCCATCTATCTGTCTGTCTGTCTATCTGTCTGTCTGTAAGAGCTATAAGAATTTCATGATTTCACTGGAGCAAAACCACTTCTATATCAGTTGATCAACCAATACATATTTATTAAACATCTGTTACCGCTAACTCTTTTGTTATTTGTCCTTCGTTCTCAAAGAGGACCATGACATCAGAGAGGTGATGCCATGACATGTGAATTGGATTTAAGTGAGGGAGGGCTGTGCAAGGTCACCAGCCTCACTTTCTCCTCCAGAGCCATCTGGGTCCAGTGACAGGAGATAGATCAGGATGATTGAAGATGGCCCAGGATGCACAGATCAAGGAGGCTAGAATGCCTGATATAAGTAAAACAATAATAGCACTACAATGGGAAAAGTATTCTTTTAAAATTTTTCACTATTAAGGTAGGTTGTCTATTATAATCCAGGAGCAATAATATATCATCTATATATTTTATTTTGCCTGTAGAAATATAGTCCCTGAGATGTTGTGAGCTTTTTTTAGAAGGAGGTTTGCATTTTACAGATTTTTCCCCCCACATACACGTTTGAACTTAAATGATATTTAAAGAAGTAAAGATATTTATAATACAAAAGAACCTTATCGTTTATGTATTTTTTGCGGCACTTGGTGTGCTGAAATAGCATGCGGCAAATATTTTCAAAATAAACCTTCAATTTATGTAAGCAGACATTCAGTTTGTTAGTATCCTAAATGCCCAGATTCATATTTCAAAGGCAGTCATTTGTTTTGCATGTAAGCAAAAGCTGAATATTTATTTCAGAAATTGTGCTAAAATCTTAATTTGAAGAGGACAGTCAAAGCGTGAGTAATACTTATATCAGGCATTCTAGCTTCCTTGATTTACTTAAAAGTTTTAGCAACTGATTTAGCAAATGGTTCTGTATTTGACTAGTTAATGAAAATATCCCTGTAGTGAGGCTATATCTATTTTCAGAGCTACCAACTCAAACCTTGTGGCCAGTGGGTATACAAAAACAACAGAGAACAAAAATGCTGAATTTCAAGGACAAGAAATACTTTGTGGGTGGATCATTAGTTTAGAAAAGTTGAGCTTAGAGAGTTTAAGTAATTAGATTATGTAATTAGATTATATTGTTTATGGTAAACCACGGGGTGTTTAAGATTAATTTCTGTATTTAGACCACTATTAATTCTCTATTGCCTTCAGGATCAATATCAAATCCTCTCTTTGACTTTTACTGCCCTTTAAAACTTGGTCCCTTCTGACTTTTTCAATCTTCTCATTCCTTACTCCCCTCCTTGTACTCTATCTATGATCCAGTGACTCTGGCCTCCTTCAAGGAGATAGTCTGTCTCCCAACTGTGCATTTTCACTAGCCATTCCCCATGCTTGGAATTGCATCCCTCTTAAACTTCTTACCTCTGACTCCTGACTTCCTTGGATTCTTTCAAATCTCAGCTAAAATTTCACCTTCTGCAATTGATCCTGTAATGTTAGTACCTTCCTTCAGAGATTATCTCCAAATTATTCTGTATCTATCTTGTTTCTAAATAGTTGTTTGCATAATGTTTCCCTAATTAGATTGAGAGCAGAGATTTCCCCCGCTTTTCTTCATATCCCTAGCAGTTAGCACAGTGCTTGGTATATAGATGGTGATTAATAAATGCTTGTTGACTTGACTTACCTTCATAAAGAGCTACCACGGTGGGCTTTTGCCTCTTTTGTTGATGAGGCAATATATAGAGCACTGAGTTTGTAGTCAGGAAGACCAGAGTTCAGATCTAGTCTTAGAAACTTATTTGCTGTGTCATTTAAGATTTCTGTTTGCCTCAGCTTTCTCATCTATAAAATGGGGATATTAATAACACCTATCTCCCAGGATTGTTGTAAAGACTCTAGCATTGTACCTGGTATATAATAGACACTATATAAATGTTAACTATTATTATTATTATTATTTCAGTTCTGTCAGAGAGCAAGTATGGAAGGCTAGATCAAAGGCAAAATACAAGCCAAACTGGTTGGACCACCTTATTATGTGAGGGCTATGGAATTCAATTGCAAATGAACTTCCTATATAATTTCAGAAATAAGTCTTAGTGAGCTGTCCAAGGCTTAGAGAGTTTAAGTAACTTATATATTTACACAACAAGTAAATGTCAGAGGTGGGACTTAAACGTAGGTTTTCTTGACTCCAGGCCAATTACAACATGTTCTTTTACTTTTACCATTTGCAAATTCCACATTTTTAGAGAAACTGAAATTTTGGACTATTAAATCATGAATTTTTTTCTTTTTACTTCTAAATCATCTGACTTGATATCTCTAAAATATTTATTCTTATTTTCCTAGAAAATCTCATACTATATATTTCTGTTAACTTCCCTTTATGCTTGCAATCTGCCCAGTGAAAATTTAACTATATGTATTAGTTGACCAGTGATGATACATAATCTTAGTCTGTCTTCTAATTCCTCTTCATTTGGTCTTTGCATGAACCAAGTCTGGCAACCTGTGGTCTCCAGGTAACATGTGGCCTTCACAGCCCTTGGGTGTGGTCTTTTGACTGAGTCCAAGTTTTACAGAACAAATTCTTTTAGTAAGGGAATTTATTCTGTGAAGTTTGGATTCAGTCAAAGGGCCACATTTAGGTCCTAGAGGGTCGAGGCTGCAGGTTCCCCACCTCTGAAATGAACCCTAGCCATTCTCCTCTATCTTTTATCTAATTACTAATGTTTATTTATATATCTCAGTTTTTTCCCTCATACTTTGTATAATGTGACGAGTATATAGTGATGGGAATAAAATTTTGTCAGGTCTCATGCTGTTCCCATCCCCTTTTGCACAGTGCCTGACATGTAGAAGGTGTTTAATAAATGTTGATTGATGTTGAAAGAATGATGGGAAAGCAGTTAGAAAGTTCTAAGACTCATAGCTTTTAATTTTTTTTAAATTTTTTGAAATTTATTTATTTTATTTACTTTTAGTTTACAAGATTCAATTCCACAATCCCTTGAGTTTCAGATTTTTTCCCCTCCCTCCCCTCCCTCCCCGATGGTGGCGTGCAATCATGTATAGGATCTGCAAATACTTTCACATTGTACAATAGTTTGGTTATATAGAAGGGTTGTAACCAATGAGTGATCACTGAGAAAAAAGAAGCAAAACCAAACATGAAAAAGAATGATAGCATGTTTTGCTTCATTCTCCATTTAAACTCTGGTCTTTCTAGATCTTTCTCTGAATATAGATATCTCCTTCCATCCTGAGGCTTGTAGAGTTGTCTTTTAGCTGTGTATTGTTGAGGATAGTCCAGTTTATCAAGGTTGGTCATCACACATAC